>JAINUT010001328.1:0-172500 GCA_020205555.1 Panax stipuleanatus | reverse complement strand
TTGTTCCCTAGGATCATTGATCCGACGGCTGACATCATTCGCCATCTTAGCCGTATCGCGTATACGCGACGTGGATTTTTGTAAAATCAGTTGTAACAAAGTTACATCGTTTATTTGCACCAATGGTCCACCACCGGATGTTATTTGGCATGATGCCTGCAGCTGGTCACAAACATGGGCTCCCATGGAAGACCTTGTGCCCACCAATTTGGTAGTGAAGAAAGCAATTGGGCCAATAACTGCAACTAGCGAGAGCAGGACATAGAGAGGCTTGTGGTAAGAAGTTTTTGTTTTGGGTTTTCCTGCTAAGAGAGGCTGAGCATTTGTTGCCATGGCTTAGCTAGGTTTGCTCTTTATTTTTGTGTCTGTGGTTGTGGATCTTAATACTATCCTAGATCTCTCTCTATTGTTGTCTTTAAATAGATCGACATGCACGATGGGATCAAACAACAGGAGTCGATCTCTAAGCAAAGATTGACTAATCAGGAGGAACCTAGTTAGTAAAGAAGAGATAATGTAAAATAATTACTCTCCTTCCCGTAATAAGTGATGTTTTAGGTGATTTTATTTGTCCCAAATTATTTGATGTTTTAAAAAATTTAGGAGCATTAATTACAATATTTTCAAAATTACCCCTCATTACTCCTATTTCAATGCCCAGATGCTTTTAACTCTCTCTCTATTAACACAAAGGGTATTATAGACAAATGATACTATATTTAATGTTATATAATCATTTTCTTAATGATTATGTCCAACTCTAAAACATCACTTATTATGGGACGGAGGGAGTTGCAACTACTACCAATTAATTAATTACATGCATGTGGTGTTTGGGTGTCAACTGGCTGTATTCATTATAATGCAACTTAATTTCTATTATCACTCAACTTAATTTCTATTATCACTCTTATAAAATACTCCCCCTATGCTGCAAAGTGACAAAATTTTAAAATTTAAAGAGATGTGAAGTTGTTGGATTGTTAATTACTGCAATAACTAATACTACTATTATGAAATATTTAAAAAGTATTATTATTAAGCATAAAAATATTATTTTGAAAATTAAAATAAATCCACATTAGAAACGAGGCATGTTGACGCTCTATTCATATCGCTTTATGAAAAGGTAGAAGCAAAAAGTCTCGATCACGGTACTTTTGTTTTCTTTTTATTCTTTATTGTTGGTAATTTGTATTTATATTCTCTTTAAAGCATGTGATAAACTGATAATCTTGTGCTAAAATCACGCTCAACTATTCTTATTCCAGAATCGCACGGCAATAGTAATGTTAATTATTCAAAAAACAAGAAAAGTGACAATAGAGTTACTGATTATATATATATATATATAAAATTCTTCAAGTTCTACCCCCGATTGATCATCGCCTTGGTAAGTTATTGAACCACCAATTAGCTAATTAGATACGAACTGCTTCTCGGACAGATTCTTCCTTTTACTACTCGGCCTACGAGGTATTATATATTTTTATTTGACTTAAAAACAATAATAATTGATAATATTTTAAATAATTAATAACATTCATTTTTAAAATGAGTTGTACATCAAACTCATCAAATAAAATAAATGTTTTTAGCTATTTTTATATGATTTCGATTCTCCCAAAACAAAATAAATGTTTCGAACAGGCAATGTCAACTTATCAGTTCTGAATAGAGAGAATGAGGTTACAGATTTAATGACTAAGGTTAGAAAAGTTATTAGAGATAACTTTTCTGATGTGACTCACCTATTTAAGTATTCAAAAATAATTGAAGATATTGTTGGAAATGCTCTAAAGAACTAACATATATCTATAAGTAATTATATTAAATGAAAAGAGATTTTTGAGTTTTTTTTTTTATTCTTACCAATAACAATAGAATATGGGGTTGTTGAAACTAACCTCCCAAAAGGAGAAAATAAAAATGAGCAGAACAAGACTATAGTTTATATTCTATGGCATTGTGTTACACATGTGGGAATTATTATTTTTATGTTGTTAGTTTAATTGGGGGCGGCTGCCTGGCAAAACAATTTTTTTTTTACTTTTAAGGGACGAAGGGGGTATTAAGTTAGTGAACTAGAATCTTAATTATCATGCATATTCAAATGTAAGACGTATATAACATTGAAAAAAGTGTACCCCATTGTTTTCCCCGTGTATTTGAAAAAAGTGGTTAGCATAAAATTTATTTTAGAGTAAATTAGTTAATTGATTAATAAAATACAGATACGTAAGCGAGATTGTATGTATATCAGTATTCTATTGATCAATAAAATATAAATACGTAAATGAAACTATATGTATGTCAGTATTTTATTAATTAATTAATTAACTTACTAAAAAAATAATTTTATGCTAATCGCATCCGTATTTGAAGCATAATTGGGGGCGGCTGCAAAGAAAAACAATGTTTTTTTTTACTTTCAAGAATTTGTTTGTGTTACAATTATATATACAACATTGAAAAACGTGTACCCGTGTTAACCCCATGTGGGACTAATTGCCACTTGTATTTGAAGCATAATTGGGGGCGGCTGCAAAGCTAAACAATTTCTTTTACTTTCATGTATTTGTTTGTGTTACAATTTTATATATATATAACATTGAAAAAAGTGTGCCCCAGGTCCCATGTTAGACTAATTGCCACTTGAATTTGAAGCATAATTGGCGGCGGCTGCATAGCTAAACAATTTTTTTTTTACTTTTTTTGTGTTATAATTAGCGAATTAGAAAGAAATGTAATATATATATATATATATGGGTAATAATTCATAACATTTATTTATTATAGATTTTTATAGGACTGAAAAGAGAAAAAAAACAGTCATAATTAGAAATGAAAAATCGGGCGTCCACTACTATTAGTAGTGGATGATAAAAAAATCATTAGCATTCGCCACTAATAGTAACAAATGCTAATCAGAATAAAGATTTGATTTGACCCATAAATATTTATTAACCAAAGTTTAGAGTTTATTAGTTAAGTTAATAAACTCTAAATTTTAGTTAATAAACCCTACAACCTAGTTAATAAACCTTAAATATTTATTGGTCAAGTCAAACTATTATTCTGATTATAGTATTTGCTACTATTAGTAGCGGACGCGATTTTTAATTTTTAATTCTGATTGTTCATTTTTCTTTTCAATAGGAAAGATGATGGCTTATAAGGATTTATAACAAATATATATATATATATATGGGTTCTAATCCGTGGCAACCGGTTGCCACGGACACTATTCAGCAACCAACTTTTGTACCTTTGATCTGAAAGAGCAACGGCTGAGATCAAAAAAATTTCTCCCCTGCCGCAACAGCCTCATGTGGCAATACTATAGGACAAAAACTCATGTCGCGAATTTACTGTTATGCCCTCCCCTCATATATATGTATTAGCTTATTACTGTTATGTCCATTGTCTTATACATTATTATTATTATTATTATTATTATTATTATTATTATTATTATTATTGTCTTATAATAATAATATATATATATATATATATATATATATGTCGTTTGTTAAGCAATAATCGGTACGTTCTAAAATCCATGTTTTTTCAAAAATGTGGAATTGATTGTTTTTCAAAAACGTGAAATTGATTTTAGTCAATTTTACAACATTTTCTAGTTCTTGTTGTCTTATCCATTTCTATGGGTGTCAATGACCAACTGTGCCAAAGAATTACTGTTGAAAAAAGTAATGAACTACTCGCAAATTATTATTAGAGCACATAGTTTACTTACTTTTATTTTGCAGGTGGTCTTGATAATAAAAGTACTCAAGTTACTTCCTGGCCTGCTGAAAGTAGTGAACTACTCACTAGTTTTTTTTATTATAAATTTATTTATTTTTAGATTTATTTATTTGTTTTATTGATAATGGATTTTTTCGGTTGCTAGCGTTTAGATGTTCAAATGCACCAGACCAATTTTGGTTGCTACGTTTATACTCCAAACGCTGCGTTTGTGAGTTAAATAAATTATGTTTGAAATACGCTGTTGTTAAACGACTCAAGCGCATTTGACGCATTTGACACGATTAAAACTCCCAAAAGCATCAAAAGCTGATTAACAAACAAGCACAATAATATAAAGTGACATAATGGAATATCCTTAAAGATGTTATTACAATTTTATCATCACAATTATCGTAAAACAAATAAATTTTTTTGGAGACAAAAATGAAATAATTATACGTTCGTAATATTTGTAAATTATCAGTTTTTTTTTTGGGCCGGGGGGGGGGGGGGGGGGGGGGGGGGGGCGGCCGATGGAGGGAGTAAAAACAAAGGAGCTTAGAATGAATGGAATAATAAGGAGAGATGAGGAGCAGCAAAATTCGAAAACACTGAAAAAAACATTATTATTATTATTATTTGATTTCCATAAGAGACGGGAAGAAGCATAATTAATTGGATGGAATGGATTGATTACATGAAACCAATGCATTGATTTGAAGTGGTCACCAATTCAACCATAGTTAAGGCGGAATATGTCATTTTGGACAAAAAAGTTGCCCTGTGCCGTTGGGATCAAATGAAACATCTGCAACAAATCACACAAATAAACAACAGTTAAACCATTCATTCATTTATGAGAGAAAGAGAGTGTGATAGAGAGAGAGAGAGAGAGAGAGAGAGAGAGACCTGACTAAATCTTAGAGGGTGGTCCTCTCCTGGCAACTGGAGGCTGCCACTAACAAAGACCATGATGCCTCCTGGAAAAGAAGATGGCTGAATATCAATGGTGCTTATGGCATGGTGGCATTCATCAAATGGCAACTGATGAAACTTGTTACATATTTCTTCAACACCCTCTACTCTTTGCCCCTCAAAACTCAACATGGAGGTTGGTTGGTACAGAGCAGAAAGCGAGGGCCGATCATTGTCAAATAGATAGTAGTAATGATCCACAAATGCCCTTCCAACAATTTCAACTTGTTCCTCCATCTCTCCCCTCCCCTCTCCTCTCTAAGTATATAAATATATGTTGGTTATATCCCTTCCTGATCTTACAAGGCAGCAGAAGGAGAAATGGAGTTGTTGTAAAGGCGAGAATATATATAGAGGCTAAAGCTAAGGTCTGCAAAAAAAGGAAAAGATGACAGACGTATTAAGGTGATTCTTAGAATATATTTGAGGGTAGGTATCAACTCTTGCTGCATTGCTACGCAGAATCGCGGAAAGGATTGAAACAGCATCTACAGACCCCTTTCGTCGTCAGAAGCACTTTTTACTCTCTGAGCCACTATGCAAACATTATTTATGTATATCAGTGCTCAGGGTAAACCAAGGCATAACAATTGAATTAACTCCGTAAACAACACAAGCAATTATTCACAAGAACAATGGGGGTTTAACATCTGGACTGATCACGTTCGGTCTCCTATGTTTCATTGTTTGCCTCCTTGCATATAGACGATACAACATAACAGATTTTTCATCTCCAAAAAAGACTTATATTTACTACTATTAGACTCTATTAGCCAACACAATTAATCTTTACCAAGTACCACATCAATAATAACAACTGACGCAGAAAGATTATATATCCTAACCATTTTACCAACTAATAAATTGGAGGCATAAATAATTTATGGATCAGATCTCTTTACAGTTTACACAATACATCTATAATGAAATAAATGACCAGCGTAGAAAGGGACATTTTCTGGCGGTCGAAAATAGGGAGATTAAATAATATGGATTATGGCACCTCTATCCAACTTTTATCACACTGATTTAGTGTTCTTCCTTGGTATCCCCCCTCCCTGCCCCCCACCCCCACCCCCCAGAAAAAAAAACACCAATGAGTTGTTACACTAATTAGGTCTGTTTTTCAACTAAAGCTCGACTCCTGCTTAAAAATCACAATTTATGTTGAATTCAAGAATAGGAAAATATTGCTGCAAAGGATATCAGAAACAAAATGAAGACTTTTTGACACAACTTTGCTATAGTGACAAAGTAGAAACAACTGGAGCTTATAAAAATTATTAATTCTACGTTTGCATTTCTAGTGCACATTGTTCACAAGAAGCTCAGACAAAGCTTTGCCGAGTGTTGCATATTCTACTTAAAATAGCAAGTTAGGCATCATAAGCAGCAATGTTAAATAGCAAGAACTTCATGGGCAGTTCAACCCAACACGTGTCTATATATGTTGGAACCACACAAGAAAGAGATTTTGGAAAATGCTTTGAAGGTAAATAAAAGCACGTTTGGGATAGCAAAAACTTAAATGATATTTGAAACTTCTTGCAGAAACTGTTTGATATACTGAAACTGAAATGCAAAGTAGTGCATAAATTCAATAAGATACTGACTAGAAAAGCTAGAAAAGGGCCTTACCCAACTTCTCAGCTAATTGCATTTTCAACGTTATGTTGGTTCAATAAGCCATCCAAACAGTCCAGCTTATTTTGCTTTTGGTCCAGAAAGCTATAGTTTTGTAAACAAGCTATACCAAACGGGCTCTAACTCAGCATAAGAATGCAGGGAAAACAGCCCATCAAGGAGAGAAATTTGGATTACGTGCCTATATATTTGTTATAAACAACAACAGGCTGGTAATGATTTTCTTTTTTAAGGCTGGTGACTGGTAAAACTTATTCCGAAGAAAAATACTAGCGTTAGGTGATGGGGAGCATGGAAATAACACAAGCCCTCACAAAAGCACACAACTTACAGATGGTCCTCAACTAATAAAAAGTGAGATTTCTCCCCTGTGCAACAACTATTACATTAAAAACAATAAGACTTAGTGGAATGAAGCAGCATGATCGGAACATGATTGTCTCAATAAAAGCAATCTGAACATAGCTTGAGGAACTCGATCAGTAATTTATTTATGCAGCATATCCAAATCTTTCATTGTTCAAGAACAAAAATGTAAAAGCTCAACCAAAGTTTAAAGCAATCCTCTACACCTTTCGCTTAATTTCAATTAACCATGTAACTTCAAGGAACAATCCAATTCTCACTTCTAATTCCTAAGGGATATTCATACAAAGAATCAAATACCTTTGTCAAGAATATCAGAACACCCCTACAACATATGAGATACTTTAACATAATAACATCAACTTATAAAAGCTAAATATTCAAAATCCAAAATTTACTAGGAGTTAAATCTTTTAAGCAAAAATCAATCATCCATCCATCCGCGAACAAGCTGAAAATTATTCTGCAATTTTCTTTCAATGTCATACATACTTTAACTAGTACAAAGTAAGTCTTTTACCTATAATAAAAACAAGCACCTTCGTCTCCTCTTAGGATATCAATTCCAACTCGAAGGCCAGTAGGCGTGAATTCCATACCCTGTCTCCCAATTATCCAAAGGTATCACCTTCTTGACCGCCCAAAACGAAACCAACAGTGCAACAATCATCACCAACCTCTGTGCAGTCAAGTTTCTAACTCTAACCAACAAATGAGTCATAAAAGCCAACAACAGCCCAACAACAGTGTACAAAAATCCAACCGCGAACCCCTCAGCTCCCAGCTGCATTCCAGACCCCTGATAAAAGAAAACCAGCTTGTTGGGATCGTTTCTATCAGTAAAAAACATACGCATTTTTCTAATTATGTTATGCATTGCCCCTGATACACTGAAGAAATACACAAACACCGCCCCTGATAGCCAAACCTTCCAATCATGCAAAAGGGTATTCCCAAGAATCAATTTTTTCACCATAAATGGCAACCAAACCAAGAATGCAGCTGTTATGAACATGAACTGCTTTCTGGAAACAATTGGAGGGCGATGAATCGAACCCACAAAGAGATTTGTCTTTGATTCAACGAACTCAGCCATTGATTCGGCTAAACGGGAGAAATCACCCGCGTCCATTTGCTGGGGTTCGGTTTTCAGCTCCCGGTCCGATGGCCCGACAAGGCGGATGTGGGGGAGCGCATTGACACCGAATTGGGCGAAAGTGGATTGGGATTCTGACGAGGACATTGCATGCGTGGACTCAAACAAGACTAAATGGACGTGGGGATCAAGTAAAGCTAGAACTAAGAGGTTCAAACAAAACTTTATTGGATTGATCTAAGATGTTTGAGCTGAAACTAATACAAGAAAACCCAAAGAGAGACTAATGAACATGAGACACAAGTTTGTGTCAATTTAATACAAGCCCAATAAGTAGCCTATCATACTACATTCCAATTTAGCAATGGAAAAGGAATCCCGCGGATACAAAGAATCAGGTCATTTAAATCACGGATCCAATTAGAGAAAGGCTACAACAAGTTATTCAACTGACGGGGACGGGGACTTTCAGTTTGATTCCAACGCGACAAGGGAAATAGTTTTTTTTTACAATTCTATTGTAATTAGGATTTATTTAGTTAGAATTTCAATTCCAATTTTAAATTGGATTGTTATTTCTTTTATTATTAGAATTAGAATAAGTTGTTACTATTCCTATAAAGATTAGGATAATTTGTTACTATTGCTATTAGGATTAGAATTTTTGCAAATAGTATAAATAAGGGTTACTTCTATTGTATTAGACATAATTCATTATTCAATATATTTGTGAGTTTATTCTCTACTTTTGGTTCTTTGAAGAATTCTTAAGTTATTTTCTTAGTTTTTCTTTGGGATTAAACTTTGACTTATCATACAACAATACATAGTTGTGTATGGCGTCTTCTACCGCATCAATCGTGGATTGTACCGAGATTATCGCTTCAATATAAGCGAGGGATCAAGGTGTCGTTGGTATCCATTCAACGCAAATTTTCGAACACGAGCAATTGTACCAAGATTATCGTCTACATATAGGCGAGGGGTTAAGGTGTTGCAAGTAATTCACCCAACAACTTTGCTAGAAACGATCGGGGCGACGACCACCTCACGCAAGTGTGCCGTGGAGTCTATCATTTGATATCAAAACCAAGCTTTTCTAGCGAGTTACTTATCTTTAATTTTCTGTTGCATATATATTGTAAAAAAAAAAAAGAAAAAAGAAAAAAGAAAAGAAAAGAAAATATTTGGAATTTTAAATTTTGTCGATTGCATGCTATTGTTAAGAGTCATACCATCTATATTTTGTTTCATGATAAGTTATTTTTGAATTGATTAGTAAAACCTAGAATTTTGCTAGGAGAATTCAAGAAGAACCTATTAGAGAGAATATTTTGAGGTAAAAGGCTTAGTGGTGAGATTAATCGAGGGTAAAAGCCAATTTATTGAGAGTATACACGAGTGAACCATTGATTCGAGCGAAACACGTAAAGGAGTGGTGAGGAAACTATTTTCTACTAACCCTTGTTTTATAGGAAATATGTCTAAAGATAGAGGAACTTATGGGGAACAACCCTCGACGGCTGAATTGAAATTCCAGATGGAAGCCATGCATAAAGAATGGGATCGAACATTGAGAAATACTATGGAGCAAATGCAAGAACAATTAGAACATATGAGAGTGTCTATTGATGCGTTATCCCAAAACACTCAGAGAACACAACAAGCTGACACAAGAAAGGAAGATCCTTCCGGTGAGGACAGTGCAGGGGAAGATCTTGAATCTAATATTCCACAACGAAGACATGGAGGTGCTAGGGAAAGAGGAGGTCGAGACAGAGAAGATGACAATTTAGATAGCATAAAAATGAAAATTCCAGTTTTCCACTGCACGGGTGATCCTGAGGCATATTTGGATTGGGTAACCAAGATGGAGCGGATCTTTGATTGTCATAACTATTCAGACCTTAAGAAAGTCAAGTTGGCTGTTATCGAGTTTTTCGGGTATGCATTAATATGGTGGGATCAGTTGACAGCTAATCGGAGGAGGTGTAATGAGCGGCCGATTACAACTTGGGCAGAAATGAAAACTATAATGAAAAAGAGGTTTATACCAACATACTATCAACGGGAGATCATTCGTAGTTTGCAAAATCTAAAACAAGAAAGCAAGAGTGTGGAGGACTACTATAGAGAGATAACAATGTTGAAGGATCGGGCTAATTTGGTCGAGAATAATGAGGCAGCGATGGCTAGGTTCTCGGCAGGATTAAATTGGGAGATTGAGGATTTAGTTGAACGACAACATTATTTGGAGTTGGAAGAGCTGGTCCACATGGCGATCAAGATAGAGAAACAACTCAAGAGGAGAGGAGGACAACGAGAAAATTCCAATGCTAGTTCATCTTGGAAACCTAATTATGCAAAGAGAGAGGAAAAATCAGTTGTGAATAAACTAAAGGTGAAACTTAAGCAATGGACGACTAGTCAAGAGATACAAGGTAAAAATGAGCAACCTTCTTTTGGGCGTAATCGGGATATTGTATGCTTCAAGTGTCAAGGCAGGGGACATATTTTTAGCCAATGTCCAAATCAGAGGAAAATATTGTTACTTGACAATGGAGATATGAAGACCGAGGGGGAAGAGAGCGACACTGATTCTATGCCACCATTAGAGAAAATAGGTGAGGATGCGATACATGGTGAAATTCTAGTTACAAGAAGAGCACTTAGTACGCAGGTTAAAGAGGAGAGCAGTGAACAACGAAAAAATCTATTCCATACCCGATGTCTTGTGAATGAAAAAATCTGTTGTGTAGTCATAGATGGAGGCAGCTGTACAAATGTGGCAAGCACTACGATGGTGGAGAAATTGGAGATGACTACCACCAAACACCCACATCCGTATCGTTTGCAATGTCTCAATGATAATGCAGACATTAAGGTCACCAAACAGGTGTTAGTGTCATTTACTATTGGTCGGTATGTTGATGAGATATTATGTGATGTGGTGCCTATGCAGGCAGGGCATATGTTATTAGGTAGACCATGACAGTTTGATAGTAGGGTTCAACATGATGGATTTACCAATGTATATTCCTTTGTTCACGACAGAAAGAAAATTAATTTGCGTCCTATGTCACCACAACAAGTGCATGAGGACCACATTAATCTACAAAAAAATCATATACAAAGAAAAGAGAGTGAGGAACAGAAAAATCAAGAAGAAAAAAATAAGAGAGAAAAAAAAAAGGAGAAAAAAAGGATGAGAAAAAAACAAACATCTTTGCAAAAAAAAGCGATGTGAGAAAAGTTTTGGTTTCTAAACAGCCGATGATTTTACTTCAGTATAAAGAGGCGCTTTTGAATACTAACGCTAATAATTCTTTGCCTAGTGTTGTTTCATCTCTTTTGCAGAAATTCGAAGAGTTATTTCCCGAGGAGCTTCCTCAAGGACTGCCACCAATTCGTGGAATAGAACATCAAATTGACTTTATTCCTGGTGCGACCATTCCAAACCGTCCGGCTTATCGGAGTAATCCAAAGGAGACGAAGGAGTTACAAAGGCAAGTCGACGAACTGATGAGAAAAGGGTTCGTAAGAGAAAGTATAAGTCCAAGTGCAGTTCCAGTGATTTTAGTGCCAAAAAAGGATGAAAAATGGCTAATGTGCATCGATTGTCGAGCGATAAATAATATTACGGTAAAATATAGACATCCCATTCCTCGTTTAGATAACATGTTAGATGAATTACATGGGTCTTGCATATTTTCAAAAATTAATTTAAAAAGTGGTTATCATCAAATTAGGATGCAAGAGGGTGATGAATGGAAAACAACGTTTAAAACTAAATATGGTCTTTATGAGTGGTTGATATTACCTTTCGAGTTAACTAATGCACCCAGCACTTTCATGAGATTAATGAACCATGTTTTGCGTCCATTCATTGAAAAATTTGTCGTAGTTTATTTTGATGATATTTTGATTTATAGCAAAAACTTGGAAGATCATGCATTGCATTTAAAATCTATTTTAGATGTACTTAGGAAAGAAAAGTTATTTGCTAACATGAAAAAATGCACGTTTTGTTAGGATAGAATTGTTTTTCTTGGCTTTGTTGTGAGTTCACAGGGAGTCCAAGTTGATGAGGATAAAATACGTGCGATCCAGGATTGGCCGAGTCCAACCAATGTAAGTCAAGTACGAAGCTTTCATGGACTCGCAAGTTTCTACCGACGCTTTGTTCGAAATTTTAGTGAGATTACAGCACCATTGACCGAGGTCATCAAGAAAAGTGTAGGCTTTAAGTGGGGTGATGAATAAGAAAAAGCATTTAATTTGATTAAGGATAAATTGACAAATGCTCCTTTACTTATCTTACCTAACTTTGGTAAAACTTTTGAGATTGAGTGTGATGCTTCAGGTTTAGGGATTGGAGCTGTGTTGATGCAAGAAGGGAAACCAGTGGCGTATTTTAGCGAAAAGTTGAGTGGGGCAGCTTTGAACTATCCTACTTATGACAAAGAGATGTACGCTTTGGTTAGAGCTTTGGAGACATGGCAACATTACTTGTGGCCTAAGGAGTTTGTGATCCACACCGATCATGAATCATTAAAATATTTGAAGGGTCAGCACAAGTTGAACAAAAGACATGCACAATGGATGGAATTTATCGAGACGTTTCCATATGTTATTCGATATAAGCAAGGTAAGGAGAACGTCGTTGCAGATGCTTTGTCTCGCAGGTATGTTTTGTTAAATACTCTTGAAACGAAATTACTTGGGTTTGAACGAATCAAAGAGTTATATGCTAATGACCTTGATTTCGGTGAAGAGTTTAAAACTTGTGAAAAGAATGTTGTGGGTAAATATTTTAGAATTGATGGGTTCTTGTTTCGTGAAAATAAACTATGTATACCTGCATGTTCTTTACGTGAGTTGTTGGTTAGGGAATCACATGGGGGTGGTTTAATGGGACATTTTGGTGTTGATAAAACTTTTGCTGTTTTGAAAGAACATTTTTATTGGCCTCATATGAAACGAGATGTGAAAAGAATATGTGATAGATGTATTACTTATCGCCAAGCTAAATCTCGTGTTCAACCCCATGGATTGTATACACCATTGCTTATTCCTAATGAACCTTGGATTGATTTGTCTATGGACTTTGTGTTGGGTTTACCTAGGTCTAAGCATGGTCATGGTTCAATATTTGTGGTCGTGGATAGATTTTCAAAAATGGCACATTTTATTCATGTCACAAAACTGATGATGCATCTCATGTAGCTGATTTATTCTTTAGAGAGATTGTGCGATTGCATGGTATGCCTAAAACTATTGTTTCTGATAGAGATACAAAGTTCTTGAGTTACTTTTGGAAGACATTGTGGTGTAAATTGGGTACTAAACTGTTATTTTCAACTACTTGTCATCCACAAACTGACGGTCAAACTGAAGTAGTAAATAAAACTTTATCGGCATTGTTACGGGCTATCATTAAAAAGAATATCAAGCAATGGAAAGAATGTTTACCACATGTTGAGTTTGCATATAACCATTCTGTTCATTCTGCTACTAATTTTTCTCCATTTGAAATTGTATATGGTTTTAATCCCTTAACACCATTGGATTTATCACCATTGCCTGTTTCTGAGTATACTAATATGGATGGAGAGAAAAAGGCTGATCTTGTTAAGCAGATTCATGAAAAAGCCAGACTCAACATTGAAAGGAGGACGAAACAGTACATTAAGCACGCGAACAGGGGACGATGTCAAGTGATCTTTGAGCCCGGAGATTGGGTGTGGTTACATATGCGGAAAGAAAGATTCCCAATTCAAAGACGTTCGAAATTGCTTCCGAGAGGAGATGGTCCATTCCAAGTTCTCAAGCGTATCAATGACAATGCCTATAAATTGGATTTGTCAGGTGAGTATAATGTTAGTGCCACATTTAACGTTACTGATCTAAGTCCGTTTGATGTAGGTGATGATTTGAGGACAAATCCTTTTCAAGAGGAGAGGAATGATGAGGACATGGCATGCTTGGACTCAAACAAGACTAAAGGGACGTGGGGATCAAGCAAGGCTAGAACTAAGATGTTCAAACAAAACCTCACTGGATTGATCCAAGATGTTTGGGCTGAAACTAATGCAAGAAAACCCAAAGAGAAGACCAATAAACATGAGACACAAGTTTGTGTCAATTTAATACAAGCCCAATAAGTGGCCTATTATACTACATTCCAATTTAGCAATGGAAAAGGAACCCCGCAGATACAAGGAATCAGGTCATTTAAATCACGGATCCAATTAGAGAAAGGCTACAACAACTTATTCAACTGACGGGGACTTTCAGTTTGATTCTAACGCGACAATGGAAATAGTTTTTTTTACAATTCTATTGTAATTAGGATTTATTTAGTTAGAATTTCAATTCCAATTTTAAATTGGATTGTTATTTTTTTTATTATTAGAATTAGAATAAGTTGTTACTATTCCTATAAAGATTAGGATAATTTGTTACTATTGCTATTAGGATTTGAATTTTTGCAACTAGTATAAATAAGGGTTACTTCTATTGTATTAGACATTATTCATTATTCAATATATTTGTGAGGTTATTCTCTACTTTTGGTTCTTTGAAAAATTCCTAAGTTATTTTCTTAGTTTTTCTTTGGGATTAAACTTTGACTTATCATACAACAATACATAGTTGTGTGTGGCGTCTTCTACCGCATCAATCGTGGATTCTACCGAGATTACCGCTTCAATATAAGCGAGGGGTCAAGGTGTCGTTGGTGTCCATTCAACGCAAATTTCCGAACGCGAGCAATTGTACCAAGATTTCCGTCTACATATAGGCGAAGGGTTAAGGTGTTGCAAGCAATTCACCCAACAACTTTGCTAGAAACGATCGAGACGACGACCACCTCACGCAAGCGTGCCGTGGAGTCTATCAGATTCGCGGAATTCGATTTCGGAGAAGAATAGTTTGGAAAGAGACGGGGGGCGGGGGGGGGGGGGGGAGAGAGAATTCGGATTTGAGGGAGAGGAGGTGGAGCTCGGGTTTATCGTGGAGTTGGGTTGCGTCGAAGAAGATGAGGAGTGAGAAAGTGCGAGGTGGTTTGGTGAGGAATCGGCGGAGTAGGTGGTCGTTGAGGTGGATTACGCCGGTTTTGGATTGGGATTGGAGGTTTTGGAGCTCCGACACTGCTGAGTCGGAGTGGAAGGCCGAGTCTGATTTGTTGATAGGTAGGACAGAGAATATGAGGAGCAGAAGGAGGATTGGTTTTGTGAATATTTCCATGGTTGGTTTTTTTGTAATCTAGGAGACGAAGACTTGGAAGACTTGCATGGGGTTTCTCTTCTACACGAACACTCAAAAAAAGAAAAATTAGAGGAGGGAAATGGGGATAGAGTTGTTTCCTTTCCGGCTTTTCCTTTTTGAATTAACATCCTTTCTATTTTAAATAAAATAAATTGTATCCATTTTATAGTTTAAATTTAAAATATATAAAATATATTAAAATGTAATGTTATACTGATGGAAGAGAGAAATGATGATGAAGAATATCCAAAGAATAAAGACTTTTCATTTCAAATGAAATGGAAAGGGACATGATCCTAGTCATGAAAATGTGGACAATTTTAATTCTTCTAAAACTGCATTAGCATGTATATAGACTAACCGATAGTATGTAGGATTCACAAGTTAAGATTATTATTATTTTTTTAATTAATAATCATGAAGATAAAAAGAGAATTAATATGTGAATTTGAATTTCCTTATTCTTTTAGCTTATTATGGGTTTTAAAAGGTTGCCCAATTAGCAAATATGAAGTCATCTTATTTTCTCCCCTTGCCAAATTAATAAACCAAAAAATGTCTTTCTAAAACAAAAAATTGTTGTTACTATTGATGACCAAATGTAATTTACACAATAACAAGAGAATTCTAGCCTCTTAGGGCAAAGTTGAGTTCTAGTAACCGGGTAGTTTCAAGCTCTGCAAGAAATATAAAAGAAGCCCAAATAAAAATTCAATTTTGGCTATTTAAGACATTAGTAAACAAAGTTGGAGGAGGTTTAACGCTAAACAATCTTCAGCTAACTACTACGTAAACAGCTAGGGAACTTGTACAGATCTACTAGACACAAAGCATTGCCTGCCCTTCTGATTTGAGTAAGGTTAGGTTACTCAGAATGATAAGAGGGTCGTGAATATTATTGTGACCACCTTCGATAATTGATAAAATAGGTATCACCCAGGGCCAGATACACATGCAACTTGAAGGGAAATGCTCTGACTGGGTAGGGAAATGCTCTGGCAGTGAAGATAGAATCAGAAGTAGCAAATGATTTAGAAATTTTTCCAGGTATTTTAGAATTCCAACCAACAGCAGTCGGAGAGGCCATCTGATTCTACAGATAGGTGTGAAAATGGCATATTAAGCTGCATTGTCTGAAGTGATCATCAAAACAGATGCATCAGGCTCTCATGTGATGTATAATAGAAACAGTGCAGAATTTTAAGGATTGCATCAGATGAAAGAGTTACCATAATATTTTATACTTTCGCATGACAGTTGAATCTGAAAAACAGGAAGCAAACTTGAGTTGGTTGTTCTTTGATAAGTAAGAAAACCATAGATATCATAGAAATTAAACCCTCCAACCAGCAGATTGATGATTCTAACCTTTAAAGTTTGGGTGGAAGAGCACAATCAACCCTGCATTGATCCACCTGAAAGCCATTTATTTAAAACTAGATATCAAGCGCTTGTATCTTTTCAAATCAGGTTTAAGCCCCATCTTCAGCATATCATCATGAAGTTTCATGGCTTTTCTCAATTCATTTTCATGACAAAGTCCACTGATCATAGCTGAAAAACTCACTGCATTCAGCAAATTATGACTTCTCATGTAATTGAACACCCTGAGTGCTTCTTCAACTCTCCTTTCTCTCAATAACCCATCAAGAAGTACATTATATGTCTTTGTATCCAAAGTACCTTCTAATTTTTCCAACTTATTATGCAACATAATAGCTGAATCAATCCGTCTGCTAAAGCAATAATGCTCCACAAAATACGAAGAACAAGATGAATCTGGTAACAGCCCTTTCTCTAAAACTACATTCAAAAGCTCCTCTGCTTCTCTCCATTGTCGCTTATTACATTGAGAGGTAATGAATTTAGACAGTTCTGATAAACAAGGACAGAACCCTCTTCCAATCATTTCCCTCAACAATTTACTGACTTTCTCAGATGGATCTTCCTTGCAAAGAACGTTTCCCAATGAATTGTAACAACTATCATTCGCTACAGTTCCCCTTTCCAACATGATGCCATGTATCACAATTGTGTCCTTCACTCTGCCTTCCTTGGAAAATGCCCTTAACATGCACCCATAAGAAGCATCCTGTAACTCAACCTTCTCGTCACAAGCTCTCTTAAAAAACATATCCACCGCATATGTCTTTCCCAAGTCAGAAAGCTTCTGAATTAAAGAATCATATTCCAGTAATGGAAGCTTTGGAATGTATCCATTCTTCACCATAGAATCCATTACAAATTCAATCATTTCGACATTTCCATATTGACAAGCCCCATCAAGAATTGAGCTATAGGTACTAAAGCCTGGTTTGAGCCCTCTATTAGCCATCTCTTTTAAGTGGTCATTTGCAGCTTTAAGATTCCCTCTTTTACTATAACACTCTATTATTAAATTATAAATCGAAGAATTGTATACACCCATGTCTATATTTCTACCAATTCTCTCAAATTTTCCATCTTTGGATAGAATCCTAGCAATTATAGACCAAGTAAACCGATTAGCTAAAGCCCCACTACGCAGCATTGAAGCATAAAAACACCAAGCAAATTTAATCTCATTGCTGTCTTGTAACACATTAAGTAGCTCATTACAACTATAATCTGAAATAACATGTCCATATTCTTTGGTTTTCTGGAAAACCTCTATGGCTTGCAAATACAAACCTTTTTTCGAGTAACATTCAACAGCAGAACTGAATACAAGGGAGTGGCAGTCTGTACCTTTACATGATACGAACAATGAATCCACAATCTGGGCTGATGGGTGTGTTCGGATCAATGAATCCAAGATGGGTCTTGCGGGTTGAGACATCCCGAACCGGATTAGCGTCTGGGCGAGTTTGCATTGAGTTCTGAGGTCTGGTTGAAACCCTAGATTTTTCTTGGACCAATTGAAGAAGTTGAGAGAGATTTGTGGGTTTGTTTGGGTTTTATGAAGGACTTGGAGGAAAATATATGGGGTTAGTTTGGCAGAAAGGTTGAGGTTTTGGAGAAGTCGAGACCAGTTGTTTCTCTGCAAGAGAATAGAGGAGATTTGAGAAACCAGTTGGGTTTGTTTGATTTGGGTTCTCCAATTGGGAAATGTTTTTGTTGTTTCTGTTGTAGATGATGAAAATGGGAGTGATTTGATGTAACGATGAGCTCTCAGAAGAAGCATTTGAGGTCTCACTGACCTGGCTTCTCACCATTACCAAGTGCCAACGTTTGTTCAGAGAGAAGCAGCTTATTTTCCCTGCTGCACTAGACTTGTAATGAAAGACTATGCCGTTTGTTTTGTTGAAGGCCTAAAGGAGGAGGGTATTAATGAGTTTAAATACATGGACGTGCTGGTGGGCATCCAATAAAATTTCAGAGTAACTAGAGACTATAGGCCCAAAACTCGCACACACTAAATTTGAGATGTCATAACTTATTGTTGTAGTAATAAATAAAACAACTGGCTTATGAAATACAACCTCTCGTCTCTTAATATAAAAATTTTTAGAATGTTGCGCAATTATTAAAAAAATAATTGTATAGCATTAAATATAATATCAAATGTCTATATTGTCCTTGTATTGAAGAAAGAGATTGTTATTTATTGGACAAAAAACAGTGAGAGAACCAAAGTTATATTTAATACTTGGGGTAATATTAAAAACTAAGCAGTTAATGTTTACTTGGAATTCTAAAACGTCATATATTAAGGGACAAAAAAACTTCTCTAAAACGTCTTATATTAAGGGACGGAGGGAGTAACTTATTGTGAATCTATCTAAACTCGCAGACTGTTTCAAAATAAGTTGTGATAATTACATAAGCTTGTGAAATTAGAGTCATACGCACATTTACAGATTTTTGTTCCATAGTTTGGCTTAATTTGTTTTTCCATGTGTTCCCATTTTCTCTACAACAATGCTACTATCACATAAAAACTCTCACATAACTCTCACATACACACACATAAATACTGTGGGTCCTGTCTGACATGTGGGGCCCACATTATTTATGTGTGTATATGTGAGAGTTTTTATGTGATCCTAGCATTATTTTTTTCTCTATGCATAGTTATACATTGATTGAATCACTGATTTCTTACATTAAAAAAACAGAAGCTGGAAAATGAAACTTTAGTTTATCAACTAGTTTTGGCTTGAGGCTGAGGCTAGAGAAGAGCTTGTTATTTAGAACTAGTTTTTCTTCTTTTTTCTTTTTTTTTTGTTTAAAAAAAAGGTCATACTAGTTGTGAATATAATATAATTTCATAATCAAGTACATATATCATCCCTATTACAATTTGAAGAACCAATAAAGAGAAACCAAACTTCACATAAAAGAAAATATAAACTCAACCGAAGTAAAAAAAGACATACATACATGTCACATTATCAGTTTTAGCCACTAAATTAAGCTAAGATGTCATCGACTATTTAGAACTAGTTGATTCTATGTTCTTACACAAATCACTGCGTGCAAAACTCTTGGAATGAATTAATTTCGCTTATGCTTTTTTAATAAGAAGTCAAATATTTAATTAACCAGCTGGAAATTAAGCCAAAATATTGAACTAATTAAAGTTGTAATTGGGAAAGGCTAATGAAAATGTTACATCAACCAAAAACCACTACATCATGATCCACCACATACATCACCTATCTACATTTCCTGATCTCCTCCAATTAATCAACTAGGAAAATTAATTTCACATCGAGTTATTGCTGGACCTTCCTAATTCTTAACCATCTCAAAACAACTTATATTTTAATTAATGTGTCATTATTATAATCACGCGTCAACAATCTCATCAGCAGCATCCGCAATCACAAATTCTGGTTGGGTCTCATGCAAAGCATTTGGAAGCCCTAGTGCCCTCAATGCCAAGTGTGCAGCCTTTTGACCAGACATCATCATAGCCCCAAATGTTGGTCCCTGATCCAGCAAAAACATACGTGCATGTTTCATCAAACAAAGGAACAAATATATATCTCCTACTTTCGAATGGTACGTAATTTGACTATATATGATCATCAGAAATAAAAAACCAAATCAAGAAATAAATCAGTTAAAAACCAAATCAATATATATCCAATTGAAACAAGTCTTTATATATCCTTCTACCAAAAATCTTTTCTTACCAAAACTGCAGCTAAATTCAGTAAAAACATCAGAAAATTAGAAGGAAAAATTAATATATAATATTACCATTCTTGGTGATCCATCAATCTCTGCAACTTCCATGCCGGTAACAATCATCCCTGGCACAACTTCCCTAGTAAGCCTAACAATGGCATCCTCAGCAGCATTCATGTCCAGCGCCTTCATCCCCGGCACGCTCTCAATCATTCCAATACTCCTGAGCCTCTTAACCCCGGTAGCCCCAAATGGACCATCATGTCCACAAGAACTCACCACCACCTTAGCCTCCATCACATTCGGGTCCATACAAGACTGTGTGTCATGGTTCATGGACACCAAGGCCCAATTAGTCACCACCCCAGCAACTCTATCTCCCCTCACAATCAAATCCTCAGCAGCCACCGCATTAAACAGCTTCACATTGGGCCTGGCCAAAAGCTTGCTCATGATAGTGGACGTGAAAAGGGCCGCATGCTTGATGACCACGTAATCATCTTGTTCCTCGTACTCGATTTCGAGCTCGTCCAGGAATTTATGGGCCGGCTTACGGACAATCATGGCGGAGAACAGCTGTCCACCTAGCCATGCACCGCCACCGGGGCTGACGGATTGCTCGATGATAGCGATGTTGATCGAAGGGTTTTTGCTTAGTTCGTATGCGCATGAGAGTCCGGCGGAGCCGGCTCCGACGACTACGACGTCGGTGTCGGCGTAGGTTATCATGTCTGTCATGTATCTACGTGTCATTTCGCGTGACACGATGGATTCTTTGATGGGGTTGAATTTGAAGTTGTCGAGGTCGTAGGGCGGCGTGGCGGCGGACATGGTGATGGAGAGGTTTTGTGGGGCGGATTTGATGGGGTGGACACGCGTCGAGATGGGGGAGCCATGGAAGGAGGATTTGTTTTCGAAGAAGGATGGTTTAGGATTTGAGGAGAGGGAAAGAGATGTAGCCATGGTTGCCATATTGGAAAAAATCAATGAAGGGTACTTTTTTGGTGATCGATATATTATTATGTTAGGGCTAGCTATGAAGATTGATGAGTATTGAAGATGCTGTACATAGTGGATTTATAGGAATGGAAATGAAAATATCTTTTAAGGACAAGAAAAAGATCTATGGTGTAGGGTAGATAGAAAACTGGAAGAAAAAGATAGAATTTGAATGATTTAGAATGATGCACGGGATTTTTATACTTTTAGAAATATTTATTATTTAATTTAACCAAAGTGTAAAGGCACCACAAAATTACCTAAAAAGCTTTACATGAGTATGGGGCACTATATATATGTACAGAAGCCTTAATTATTACTTGTCCACTACGAGGGACTTGCATTCATTCATATAGGATAAGCTTTTCTCAGAGTGGACCATAAAAAGTTGGAGATATATAGGAGCCAATTGTTATAGGAATCTTAATTGTTAGATAGAGATATGATCACAAATTATATACTACATGACAGATGAGGAAATTAAAATTTGTATATCTCAACTTACTTTAAATTTTATCTTATAGTTTATAGTTCTGCCTAAATCATTATATAACTTGGTCATAAATTTGTAAATCATTTCTCTTTCTAGAAGTAGCACTAAATTGAACCAAGATATAAAAAAAGTAATAATCGAAATAAATGTCCCTTTCTATGAGATAGCAGTAGATTGCAGAAGTAAATACTATCAAAATATTTAGCAAAAAAAAAAATACTATGAAAATTGAAAAAAGATTGTACCAAAGACAACAGTAAATTTATGAAAAATGTAAATAAAATTGACAGCTGTGGGATTTGAACCCACGCCCTTTCGGACCAGAGCCTAAATCTGGCGCCTTAGACCACTCGGCCAAACTGTCATATATTCCCAAATTTTGTTAACTGTTAATTATTATTTCCTTCAGTCACCTTAAATAATGAAATTTACCTGTGATGCATGTGCCTGCTTCTGTACAGTATTTCTTTTTGCCAGCAGATCTCAAGCAACCGACGATCACTAGACTTGCAAATAGTCGTATATATTACATCATTATCATTTGCAAATAATACTATTCCCATTTCAATAAATTTAGGGGGACATTATTGTAGTGGCATTTTTAGGGATTTTTTTTTTAGCAACTCCAAAAAAATGTATAGTATTTATTTTAATTAATTTTTTTTTACAGAAAACAGTATTTTATATACGTACTCTATTTTTTATATCTATCTAAATTACACCTAAAACATTATTTTTATAAAAAATTCAATTAAAATAAATATTATATATTTTTTGAAAGTTGTTAAAGAAAAAAAATTATAAAAAAAATGTCAATAGAATATCGCTAACAGAATGTCGCGGTAGAAGGACTCTTCCCATTTATCTTGCATAGCCGTCCTTAGCAATGAAATCAAGTATAAATAAAATCAATCCTAAAGTAATCAGTACAATTATTTAAGTAAAGGACCACACCATCACGTAGGGTAGATGCCATCATGAAGTGATGGTGTGGTCTAGACTTGATAAAATCGGATCAGGTCCGCGGGAAGCGGGCTTTAGGCTTTATTTTTTGAAATAATTATATATTCTATTATATTTTTTAAAATAATTACAACAATAGTGTATTCATAAAATATTTACACAATTAATATATTTTTTATATTTATTTATAATATTAGTGCAATTAGAATTCTTTAATTTAGAGAATTAGTATGCAATTAGGATTCTTTAATTTAGGGGATTAGTATTAATTTACTTATTAAATTAAGTAATTAATAAGTAAATCATATAGCACCTCCACCACCTAAGCCTCCACCCTCACCTACACCTCATCCAGCATCTCCACCTCCACCTTTCCCACCTCCAAGTCCGCCGCCACCCCCTAAGCCTCCACCCTCCTCATCCACGCTCCGGTAAGGGCGAGAAGGGTTCTGTCAACTGGAAGGAGGGCGACAGCAGCTAGGACATGGGTTTCTAGGGCGAGAGAAGGGTTTCGCCAAAGGGAAAATAGATTGGGATTTGAGGAGAGAAAAACGGCCATGGGAGGACGGAAAGAGAAAGAGTTAATGAATAAGGGTTGGAGAAATGAATTTTAGAGAGACACGTGGGCTACATGTGGCGTGTTGATTATAGTAACGGTCGTTTTCGAAACAGTAGGTTAGAAATATGATCCTTCCGAGAGCAAGTACCAACGCAGAAATATGATCTGTTGCTGCTCTGTTTTTGTAATTTTTTCATAGTGCAGTTGGTAGCCAAACCTTCATACCAAGGTAACCAAATTCTGTTTTATTAAGTTACCAACTGATTTTGAATGTAATGCAGTTGGTAGCCAAACCTTCATGCAGTTGGTTGCCAAACTTTCATACCAAAGTAACCAATTCATACTGCAGGTGTGGAGGTAAATTGATTACCTTGATATAAAGGTTTGGTTACCTTGGTATAAACGTTTGGTTACCTTGGTACGAAGGTTTGGTTATCAATATTACATTACACATCACTCTCTTATCTCTCTCTTTTCTATGCAGTGTTCTTATTTTTTTTTTACATGAAATTAGGTCTCACCGGCGAAGGGGAGAAGGAAGATGACGTTGCCAAACTTTGAATATTTGAATTTGAATTATTATTTTTGAATTTGAATTTATTTTTGTTGTTAGATCCAATATATTTGAATTTGAATTATTAATTATGGCAGTTATTTCTCTTTGATTTTAGGTTTTCTTATTATTATGAATTGAATCCTATACTAATTCCCTAAATTAAGGAATCCTAATTGCACTAATATTATAAATAAATATGAAAAGTGTATTAATTGTGTAAATATTTTGTGAGTGCACTATTGTTGTAATTACTTACTAAATATTGTATATTATTATAAAGGACCCTTACTTTTTCAGTTCATCAAAATTTGAACTGTTTTGACCCGATTTATCAATGGTCCGTCCCGACGATGGCCCAACCCATTTACCAAGTCTAACAACATATGGATACCCCACGCCACTCCACGCCACCTCACCTATCATTTTCTGTCATAAAAATTCAAACTAAGGACAGCCTGGACTTCCTCTTCAATCTCATCTAGCCATCTTTTTTTATTTTCTTTTAATTGTATATTAAGTCGGTGTCCATGTATTTTATTCTACATTCTTCTTTTCAAGTCCTCCCTTTGGTTACTCGAAACACCAACATGTGATTTTCAGTCCTACCCTTCACATGACCAACTTTTAAAAATAGTAACTCTGTATCATAAATATAGACGAATACTTGATCATCTTCTCAGATCGAGATCCAGCTGAGAAGCCTGCCTCAAAGCTTTCAATTAAGCTCCAAAAAATTGGAGAGAAGGGCTTCTTCAATAATAATGGCCATTCTTTTCTTTATTGCAGCGGCGTTCATGGCTGCTACTTGTTCAGCTCAGCCAAACAGTTCTTTCGACGATAATTTCAGTATCATGTGGTCTGAAGATCATTTCAAGACTTCCGAAGATGGGCAGATCTGGCATCTCAATTTGGACAAAGAAACAGGTAGTACATTTTTAGTGTATCACTTCTCCCGTATTAATATAGATTGATATGAATGTTATAATATGGACTAATTTACCTAATTACATGATTTATTTCGAGTAAAATAGGCTGCGGGTTTCAAACAAAGCATATGTACAGATTCGGGTGGTTTAGCATGAAGCTCAAGTTAGTCGGGGGTGACTCCGCCGGAGTTGTGACGGCTTATTATGTACTAATTAGTTTTATTTCTAATTCGATGTTGAAGATAATGTCAATCTTGCCCATGCATTATCGATGTTTATAAAATAAAAAAGGATGGGTAAAAGTGGAGTTTTGTTACAGATGTGCACGGAAAATGGGGCAGGGCCAACCAGAGATGAGCTAGATATTGAATTTTTGGGGAATAGAACAGGGCAACCATACCTCATCCAGACCAATGTGTACAAGAATGGGACCGGTAATAGGGAGATGAGGCACATGCTCTGGTTTGACCCCACTGAGGAATTTCACACTTACTCTATTCTTTGGAACAATCACCAGATTGTGTAAGTTTCATTTATTCATTAATTTTCCAATGAAATTTTGATCCAATAATCGCTTAAGACTACTGTTCCCCCGTTGGGAATTAAGTTTCTTGATATCCCAAAAATTAATGATTCAAATCATTGTTTTTAGTTAAGAGTTAAACTTATATGATTTTAGCCTACTCAGTCATCACATGCATACAGTTTTAACACTAATTAAATTGGGTTGAAATTTAACAGGTTTTTCGTGGATAGAGTTCCCATAAGAGTATACAAGAACGCGGATTATGCAAACAATTTCTTCCCCAATGAGAAGCCAATGTACTTGTTTTCGAGCATATGGAATGCGGATGAGTGGGCAACCAGAGGCGGCCTAGAGAAAACGGACTGGAAGAAGGCACCATTTGTATCATCTTACAAGGAATTCAGTGTGGAGGGGTGCCAATGGGAGGACCCTTACCCTGCATGTGTATCAACCACCCCCAACAACTGGTGGGATCAATATGATGCTTGGCACCTCTCAAGAGACCAGAAGACTGATTTTGCTTGGGTTGAGAGAAATCTTGTGATATATGATTATTGCAAGGACACTGAAAGGTTTCCTACATTGCCGGAGGAGTGTTCATTGAGTCCATGGGATTGATGAATAAGGGATCAATTCTATAACCTTTTATATAAATAAAAATCTATACAAGTGTATTGTTTTGACATCTTTATTGGATTGTCCAATATTTATTACATTTATTAAATTATTTAATACATAGTCTAAATTCCGGCTTTGTCCATGATATATTTGGAAATTCGGAAGGGATGTGTACTATATTTTCAGTGTGAATGTGGCATTCTTGTATACAAATAGAAAACTTTTATGATATAAAGAACAATGGCCCATTACCACTCGCTAATTGGGTGGTGGGTACTCAAATCAATTCGTTATTTTTTGATAATTTTTTTTTTATTTGTAAGAAATATCCATACCATTATTTAAAGTCACAACTTATATGTCAAAATTAAATTATAAATGAATAACAAGTCACATAATAAAATTATATTATATTAAATCTCAAATCAAAAATTTGTTCAAGATATAATTATAAATAGTTAATTTATTTTTTATATAATTATACTGGAAAAATTAGGAGTGGTCGTGTGGGTATTTGGGAAATTTACCCATAACTAAAGTAATCATTTTATTGTTGTAAGGTACTCTCTTCGTTATCTAATATAAGATTAATAATTTTTTGAAGTTAAATATTTTTAAATTTTAAATTTAATATAATTAATTCAAATGTACTACAATATAACTATGAAACTTATAAACAACTTAAATATAAAACTTTTCAGATTTAGGAAAAGACGAGTTCAATGTCCATGGCCCACGGTCGACTTTTGTAGTCACAGCATAAGGATATAGTAGTCAATTGGCCTAGTCAGTCATTAAGTTCACAAATACAATAATTTTTGAAAAATAATATTTTCATAATATTTTCTTTTAATATTTATACAATAAAAATATCGTTATAGATGTATAATGAATATGAAAAATGTTATTATAAGATTTATAATAATAATTTTATTATAAAAATATTATTTTTTTTCCCTTTCAAAAAGAGAATACAAATTGGGTAGCGCTATTTTTCTGTGAATTTTTTATATTTTTGATTTTCATATGCACGCGAAAGTGGGACCCACCTGATGGAGGACTATGTCGTGGAATTATCAGTTCCTGCGAATTTGGTTGAAGGAAAAGCCAGAAGGCTTATTTCGTTCCCGGGCTATTCAGTCAGTTGGCGGTAAAATCCCCAATAACAATGGTTTGCGAGAAGTGTAAGTTCCTATACTCTTTCGTCATGATTCTTACATACAGTATATGTTTATGCATATGCTATTTATGTTCTAGGAGGCATATATTATAATTAAGTTCGAATTTAAAAGCTAGGGTTTTGAATTGAATTGAGTTTGAACAGGTGAGAAGAAGCTGTCGAAAGTGATAGTACCGGACAAGTGGAAAGAAGGTGCCAGCAACACCACCGAAGGCGGTGGCCGCAAGATCAACGAGAACAAACTCCTCTCCAAGAAAAACAGGTTTCTTCTTCTCTATATACGTTCTTCTATTTGGGCTTATTTGTTTTTATATACAATTTACACTGGTTCAATAGATGTTGTGTGCTAGAACTTTGCTAATTGGAGTTTTTGAGACCTAGATTTTAGATTGAAACCTAATTTTGCAACCAAGACACAAATCTTTATGACCTAAACTGACCGTGATTATAATGTCTGAATACTGTAATATACTACATTCATTCCAAAATATTAGATCACTTGGCCTTTGTTTTTGCAAGTGGTGTTGTATTTTGGGAACGGAGGGAGTATATCATGAGGATGAATGTGAGTTTTGTGCTTGTTTCTTAAGAGCTTGTCACTCACATTTAAAAAAAAGGATATATGAGGCACGGATACTTATATAGAAGGTAGACATGCTCATGTTGCACATGTGTTGGGCATCGTTGCTTTCCAATGACATTCCATGTTTCAACATTCTTCTATGTATTCTTGATTTAAATATATACATAATATGTATATTTTTCTTGTTGAGAATGTGGTTTGGACTTGCTTCTACATGAAAATTATGCCAAGTATGTACAACTTTTGGAAGAAATTGACAAACCATTGTAATGTCGGGTTCGATAAATTATTAAGGTAGAAGGGGTGGAAAGGAAAAGTAATCAGCATAAAAAAAATCTTGTTAAGGAGACTAATTATCATAATTAAAATCATAATATGTTATTAGTTACTTACATATACATATATTGCCTTATAAATAATACCGAAATTGTCTTTTTCATTGCCCACTAGTTTGTCATTATAGCATGGTGTTTACCCTCATATATCACAGAAGCATACGTTTCTCTGATATATAAGTTAATTTGTTCTCTGATCCATTTAAGATGATGTGGCTTGGTTGACATATATGGGTTGACCATGAGCGTGACATGTATTGAACTGTAAAGAACATGGTAACTTCTACTTAATGAAATGTTGCTTTCATCCCCATTTCAGATTTTTGGTACTGTTCTTAGTTGCTTGATATTTTTCCTATTTTTGGCATTTAGTTTATTTGAGATTGAAATTTTGCAGATGGACGCCATATGGAACAACCAAGTGCATTATCTGCAAGCAGCAGGTACACCAAGATGGCAAGTACTGTCATACTTGTGCTTACACCAAAGGTAGTAGATTTTGTTTCTGCTTCTTTGTGTTGAGAAAGCTTCATAGGTTTGTTGATTTACCATATGTTCTAAAGTTGTTTTTTTGTGTGCAGGAGTTTGTGCAATGTGCGGTAAGCAAGTCCTCGACACCAAATTATACAAACAAAGCAATGTTTAATAGGTACTACGATGTTGGTTTTGTAAATTGTTGCTCCTAAGCTAATTGCTAAATGTCGTGAAGGGCCTTCTTTGTTGCAAACTTTGGTCTTTATGGTGGGACTTGGGAGTCCACCAAATTTGTAATTGTGGTTAAAATACTAACATTAATATTCCGCTCTTTTGTTAGTTTGTACTACTATCGTATGTCAGAAATTTAATGATCAATGAATGGATTGGTCATACCTCTTTGCAATTTTTGCTCCATCATCTTCATTATGGCTCTTTGATGCAGAACTTGGTTTGAGTTTGTAATTTGAGTTGCTATCTCCTTCTCTTCATTAATTCTTGGAATGAGATAATTCTTTGATGACTGGTTAATCATCCATTGTGAATATGAGCATGTTTATGTGATCTGTGTCAAGGTTTTTGAGGATGCGTAAATCCCACTTTGTTTCTTGATGCGTACAAAAAGTCAATTAGTTATATCCTACAATTACTAGGAACGCTGCTCGACTAGGTACGCGAAATTAAATTGGGTACGAGAAACTTGACATATGGTAGAATTGCACAAGGCATCCAGCTCTTGTACCACGATGGGAAACGATACCCAGTACGCTGAGCGCAAGGTGATATTATTCCCTGCTAACCCTAATATATTCAGTTTATTCTGTTTAGGGCTTTCCAAACAGTTTGAGCTCTTTGATTATTCTGTAGAGGTTCAATATATTAAATCCTTTAGTGAAATAAAAATGTAATTTTCTGTCAAAGACTTGCAACATTAATAATGATTCAGTGACGGTTATATTCGGACCTTACATCAATGAGTGTCCTTATTCATATACTCTCTTGAAACCTTTCTCAGACTCGTGATTCAAAATAACTTTTGAGAGTTCGTCAAGGAATTAGCTACTTGCACTTGTAAATTTGCAAGTCTATATGTAATCTTGTAGAAGATAAGATAACATTTGAGAGTTTGTCAAGGAATTAGCTACTTGCACTTGTAAATTTGTAAGTCTGTGTAATCTCGTAGAAGATAAGATGCGTTATTATGAGGAACATGCGTTATTTTGAATCCTATATCACGCATGCTCTAATGTGGACCACAAGACGTGAGATTTATTTTGAGGGTGTGGAGAAAATCTACTCTTTACATTGGGTCTCATTTTTTGAGCTTGTATAGATGAAAGCTTTCTACCCCGTTCTGTAGTTTTGTTGATTTCGTAGGAGCTTTTGTCTTGAGGACAGTTGGTGGATGAGGGTTGTTCACGATTGTTGTGTTTTCTTAGTGCATAATGTCTTTGTATCTTCCTATTTTGTATACTTTGCCAGTACTACTGGGATGACACTTCTCCGTGCAGTTTGGAAAAGTATATTTTATCATGAAGCTTCTCGTGTTTACGCCCTTATGGTGACCTCAGATTTGTAGTTCTCTTTCATTTCATTCCCCTCTCTGTGTTTTTGGTGGAGAAATGGGTGATGGTGTCTACTCAATGTGTAAAGTCAAAAACTGTAGTAAAAGGTCAAAACTAGTGTACTAGCAATTAGTAGTAAAGCTGTGGCCGTTGTCTAAGCGGAAGGTATGGGTTAAGGCCTTGGAATTCCCTCCTAACTTAATGACACTGATTAAGATCTAAACCTAGATGTTTGTTATTTTACTAGACTCTGTAAAATTATTTATTCAAGATGATTACATGTAAATGGAGAAAAAATAGGCCCACTTAACAAAAAGGCACTTGAGAATCCAAACTAATCTTTGCATTTAGGCATTTATTTTATTAGGCACGTACTAAAGTTTAAAAAAACATAAACATAAAGCGAAAATTAAACTGCTAAGGTTCTAGTGTATTTATTTGATTTTGATGCAGCAAGCATAGGGCATCTAGGATATTGATGGAAAAAAGGGGATGCTTTGCTCATGATGGAAGGTGTTTTCGTTATCAATCATGTTCTTCACTTGGACCAATCTCTTGAAATTATTCTTAAAATATCTAGTACCCCAAATGCTAGCTTCTTCATAGGATTTGTTGCCTATTCCCAGGTCAAGATCATTAAAGTTAACGTAAGAACGTCTAGGATTCTTAGAGACATAAGGGGTTAAGTAGTTGGACAGGCTTCTGAGCCATTCCAAGCGCTTCTTTTGGCTCGCCATAGGTGTATTTCTGTCCCAATACACCCCTAGATATAACATGTACAAGTTCCCAGCTCTATGTGGGAATGGAATTGCTGACTCTGAGAATTTATCCATCTTTCCACCGTATGGCGTCATCAATAACTCTGTTGCCCCTACCTCTTGCCGGATTAACCTTTTCCACATCCCTTCAAGGCCTTTCTCGGAAATGGGCTCTTGAACATAGTCTGTTTTTGCCTTGAAATACGTCTTTGGGGAGAAATCTCTGTTCAACAACTCTTCAAGTGACTCTCCATTGGGGAATCCACCATTCCCAGCAAACCAACCCAACTCATTTCGCTGCAATCTTGTTTTAGCAAACCTAACTCAGCGAATCCCTTTAGCATGATTTGTAGTAGTCTATTAGCCCGACCAAGGAACAAGGATTGGAAGGAAACTAGTACAGTTTTCTTCTTACCATCTGCAGTTAAATTTACGGTTGTCATTCGTACTCTGATGTGCAGATTTCTTTCAGTTTTTGGGGCAAAAGATTGATATAGATGAACAAGCTTGGTTGCATTTTGCTCTAAAGTCCTCTTGATCTGAAAAACAGTCACAATTTCAGGCACAGGAACTAACTTTATCTTCCAGGCAAGAACAATTCCATAGCTAGAAGCTGTTCCTCCTCTAACTGCCCAAAAAAGATCCTCGCCTATAGACCCCTTGTCCATATAAATATTGCTATTTTTGTTCATGAATTGAATATCAATAACATTGTCAGCTCCAAGGCCATACTTTCGCATCAAACTGCCGTGCCCTCCTCCACTTAGGAATCCGCTGATGCTTACACTGGGCCAAGTACTTCCCGCAAAGCCGAGAGTGCTATTTTTCTGGGCAATTCTGTAATAAAGTTGAGAAATTGTTGCACCGGCTTGAACCCAGGCAGTGCCATTTGCAGCATCCACAGCCATGCTACGCATATTAGCGAGATCAATAATGAGGAATGGGGCGTTTGAGGTATAAGATAAACCCTCGGAGTCGTATCCAGCTCCCCTTATCCTAACCTGCACGCCAAATTCTAATGCGCAACCAAGGGCTATTTGGATGTGGGTTTGGTCTATTGGTGTAACAATGGCTAGAGGTTTAGGGGTGGAGGGTGACGAGAATCGGAGGTTTTGAATGGAGGATTGCAAAACAGACGTGTATGAAGTGTTGGTGGGAGTGTAAACTACATCATTTGTAGTGACCCCTCTAAAATGCACGGCAACAAGGCATTGAACAAAGTCATCATAAGCTAAAGAAGCTGGGAGGAGGAGGAGGAGGAGATGAGCAACTGAAAGTAGTAATGAAGAAGAGATTGGAGTCTTCATTATTTGTTTTGTTTTGGTATTGATTTGTGTCACACGGTCTGTTCCTCTTTATACTGACTGCACTTCTGGATTCAAAAAAGTGTAAAACACGAAACCGAACGCGTCTTAATAAATTTGTCCCTTCAAAATTAATAATAATAATAATAATAATGTAGTCAATGTTTTTCAAGCAATTTTTACTCTTTAGGCCGCCAAAAAGGAATCTGAAAAAAAGAAGAAGAAACTAGTTGAAAGCTTTGACATAGACGACTCTTGAGTAATACTAATAAATACCAACTTGAAAGATTTTAGCTTCCTTATTTATATTCGGCAATCAAGTGGACTTTTTGTTTGTTCCTACAGACAGCATTACGTTTTTTCTATTACAAATCTGCAATACAAAATTTTTCTTTCTGTCCCTTGTTTATTTTATTCGTCTCCTTGTATTCGTCTCCTTGTGTCCCTAGTATAATTGTTTATCTATGCGAGTTCTAAAATGCACAGGAAACCACAGATCTCTCCGCTACGAGCATCAGCGAATGGTTGTAATATTCTCATTTTATTAATTTAAATTTCTTGCATATGAACTTAGCCAAAGAATAAAAAAACATTTTCCCGGAATTACCAGATCACAAATAATTCACAATCAAACCAAAACATAAAAAATTGAAACCAATCGCAGCCCAACTTCTTAAGAAACAAGAATCACACAAACATAATAAACACCAAATTGTGGATGTTCATACGATAGACAATTAATTAAGAAAAGAAACCCTTCATACACAATTTTTTATTTCAGAATTCACCCCCACCCCGACGGAGTCAATTCAGAAATCACCACCACGCAGACGCAGCACCAGGTGAAGGGTCGACTCCTTCTGAATGTTATAATCAGCAAGGGTTCGCCCATCCTCCAGCTGCTTACCAGCGAAGATCAGCCTCTGCTGGTCTGGAGGAATCCCTTCCTTGTCCTGGATCTTAGCCTTGACATTATCGATCGTATCAGAACTCTCCACCTCCAAGGTGATGGTTTTTCCGGTCAGGGTCTTCACAAAGATCTGCATCCCTCCCCTCAACCTAAGCACAAGGTGAAGGGTAGATTCCTTCTGGATGTTGTAGTCGGCAAGGGTTCGGCCGTCCTCAAGCTGCTTTCCAGCGAAGATCAATCTCTGCTGATCCGGGGGAATTCCTTCCTTATCCTGGATCTTAGCCTTGACGTTGTCAATCGTGTCGGAGCTCTCTACCTCCAAGGTAATGGTCTTGCCGGTGAGGGTCTTCACGAAGATCTGCATACCACCGCGGAGGCGTAGCACAAGGTGGAGGGTTGACTCCTTCTGGATGTTGTAGTCGGCTAGAGTTCGGCCGTCCTCCAGCTGTTTACCGGCGAAGATCAATCGCTGCTGGTCCGGTGGGATTCCTTCCTTGTCTTGGATTTTGGCCTTCACGTTATCGATGGTGTCGGAGCTTTCTACCTCCAAAGTAATCGTCTTTCCGGTGAGGGTCTTAACGAAGATCTGCATCTGTATTTACGGATAAGAAAATTATAAGCTCCTATAAAATTCAATGAACAGAACAACACAAAATCAATACTTGGAACAATGGGGAATGAATTTAATACCTTGAAGGATTAGGATTCGTTGAAGAACCTTGCTGGGGCCTGGGATATTTGTTTGAGAAGAGAAGATGATTTGGGGGTGTTATTTGTAGGGAAATTTTAGAGAAAGAGAAACTCCGTCACGGAAAACTGTTCGACGGAGAGTAGTAGTATAGTATTTGGGGAGATTATGACACGTGTATGGTGGAGCTGTCATGCTCTATCTACACGTCACGTTTTGGAATCCAAGTGGATTTAGGTGACGGAAACTTCTAGGTGGGGGCGGGGCGGGTGTAGACTAACGGATTGAGCTTGGCCCGGCTGCTCGCTTTTATGTGGGCTTTTGCGTTAAATTTTATTCATTTCGCTGGGCCTACGGATTTTATTTTATCAAAGTAATGAATCATGCCATCTGTTCATGTCCCTTTCAACTGAATACCTAGAAGAAGGTTGAGGAAGTAATCTCAATCATATTTGCTGGTGGCTTACTCCTCTCCAGTCTTTGGATTTTTTTTTTTTAATTTTTAAAATCAGGTTAAATAAGACGCTATAAAATATATTTACGATCATTTTGGTTTTTAATAATTGATGTTAATTAATTTTAAAAACAATTTTAGTATAAAGCCTTCTCAGCTCTTTATATGCTCCATTGACATAAACACAGAGACTCCAAACAATGTAAAATTAACATTACACGATTCAATTCAGTTAGTCCTATAATATGTGATATGGCTTTGTCATATATTGTGGTGTTCTACAACACTACTGTTATCAACCCAACTGAATCAGGGTTTGCCAAAAAAATATTGTGCTCTGCTATGCCAGTATCAAGCATCAAGCTCTAACAAAAACTTTGTAATTACGACTTCTTTGGTTTTAAGTATTAGATGATTTTTTGTTTTAAAAAAATAATAATTCTATTATCAAGTTCCAAGTTGGACCGACAACAACTTACTTGTGATCTTCGATTCCTTCTGTTGATGTCCTATCTTTCGAGTAAGTGTCATCGGTTTCAGTCTCTTGCTATACTAAACCTATAACGTCTCTGAGCCACCGTAAAACCTCTGGTTGTAAATGTAAGTAAGTGGGAAAGAAAGATAATATCAATTTTAAGATTTTCAAATATAAAGTGTGTAATCCAATATTGTAAAAATATTCCTTTTAATAGGTCACAGTAATATAATCGGTTTCTTCGGTACGTCCTATCAATGAGCAGTTGTGATCAACCCATGTGGATAGCATAGACATGTGCCCATATATTGATCATGACATGACTTATGGCCCAAGGGCGGAGCCAGGAATTTTTTTCGTCCTGGGCTACTAAGTTGGCTACTTTATGATTTTATATCTCCCAACCTACACATCTGATTGCTTCCAAATTTTGATATGTTCTACATGGTATATCATAGTATTTTATAAAAATATAGCATGACCAAGTTGGTTTATTAAGATGGTATTACAGAGGCTTGAAAATGCCATGTTGGCCACTTTTTTTCATCAAATTCAAGTCTTTAAAATTTCTTTAAAACTTGATTTGGGCTTGATTTGTTTCACTCAATTAATTTAATTAACATCATAACACATATATAAAGATATCCTAGACTCAAACTTTGCTAAAGTTTTGATTTTTAAGCATAAATTCTCATTGAGACAAAATTTCACACATCTTGTGTGCGTGGCTTAAATTTTCAGATTTCTTAGTTGTTTAGATATGGTTCTAGCCATAATTTTTCAATCTTATCACTTCAATGGTCTACATAATACTTTGTTCACACTAATTTACAACCCAAGCACAACAATCTCAATAATTACAATACATTATTACTCTAATTTTCATAAACTTAATAAGTAGAAGTAATTACCTCTTGTTTGAAGAATTTGTGCTTCAAGTTTGCTTGGAGATTAACTTGAATCTTCTCTTTGATAACGATTACTCTAATCCTTCTATCCTCTCTGGCAGTCATATGTGAAGAGAAAGAAAAAACCTACAACTTAAACAAGGTAGAGAGTTAATTCATGTTTTAAAATTACATATTGAAGATAAATTCATGTTCAAAATCATTACTTGAAAGGGCTTAGTCGAGCGATTGGAGAAGAATTACACCACCGCCTACCATGGCTTCGTCGTCGCTCTCCAGAATCACCCGGGCTATAGCCCATCCCAGCCCAAGTGTGGCTCCGCCCCGGACTTACGCGATCCGTGATGGTAACTTGGACACCCGGTTTTTCTTGTACTAAGTGGGTCCCTTGGGTTGTGTACTCTGGGCCTCCACTTTTGGGCCTAGTGTATGGGCCTTAAGCCCATACCCTAACACCTTCCAATCCTAACAAGCGAAAGTCTCAAATTTACAATCAGTTATCATTTGGGCTTTGAAACATTGAACTATGAATTATGAGGAATTACAGACCATAACATATATGGATGGCCTGGCAGCAAATACATGGAGTATTTCTTAAGTAATTGTTCTCTTCACAAATATAACTTACCCACAGATCTCCATTCAAATAGGCCAATATACCATGGTGTACCATAGTAGATCTTAGCAGTCGTCCTGGCCACAGTAGATGGACATTGACGGTTGGACTAGAAGGAGAGCATCAGGAACGAAGTCAGGATTTGATCTTGAGAGGTCAATAATTTTTTTTAATAATATAATATATATTCAGAAAAATGATATTCGGAAAGAATGCATTGATATGAAGTAAGCTCGTCGAACTTCATCAAATAGATCACCACGATATTTCCATATTTCGATACGTTTTTTAGGACCACGCTCCAAATAATTAATATCTCATTCTTTATCTTTAATTATTGGTGATTTTAAAAAACGTTGTTCTTGTTCAGGGGTAGGCAAAAATGTTTGAATATTAGGCTTAAGGGTAAGCAGAGATGTGTCAACATGATTTGATTGTTTTCTCTTGAAAAATGAATCAATAGTATGTAATTAATTTTCCCATGATTCTAAAACAAAAATAAATAATTCAATTAACTATCTTACAAGGATGAGTTAATCAATATTATTGGACCACTCATTGAACTTTTTAATAATAAAATTTTCATAAATTTGCAATCAAATAAATTTGCAAATTTTCATAAATTTGGAATTAACATATACGATATTATGATTACTCATTAAACTATTAAAAATTAAAATATCAGATTTCATAAAATAAACAAAGAATAACAAAAATAAAGGTTTTAGTTGGTTACTTTGGATACAAATGTATCATTCAATTGGAATAACACATACAATATTATGCTCTAATAATACAAACTTGCAATTATAATAAATTTAATAATAAAATTAGTTTGCAATCAGAAGCCGACTTTATGAATAACTTGATAAATGAACAAGTGGGCCTTACAAAATTTTCAAACCTTGGGGGGGGGGGGGGAGCGTGGCCCCCTCTAATCATAGCACAGCTTCGTCCCTGAGGAGCATGACAGATGGCCGATGCAACCACGCACCAGTAAATCGCTGCTGGTGGTGTTGACGCCATGGTCGTCTTCCTTGTCACTCAGCTCCCACAATTATTGGATTACGTATTTTTTTAGGTTTCAACGTTAGAAATGCTTTATTTTATTTGCTTAAAATTATGTCTTTGACCTCCATTCGTTTCAATCGTTATACCCAATACTATACCTTATGGAGTTATAATATAGTACAAAAATCGTGGTTAATTTCATGAAAAATAAAATATATAATTATTTAAATATCAAGATTGTATGAACAAGAAAATCGTGGTTAATTGTATGAACAAGAAAACATATGATTGAAATCAGAAGCCAAGAGTCAGGCAGTAATATAATTATTTAAATCTCAAGGTGATTTGTTTTTTAGGCCCAATTTGCCAATATAAGTACTGGGGTGGGTTAGGCTGAATTTGGAACAAAGATGTATAGGCTCAATCTATTAGATTGGTCTTTCTTCTGGGATTAAATTTGGCTAATATCAAATTGGAAGCATATAAGCTAAGGTTGCTAGGGGGAGGGGGAGGGGGAGGGGGGAGCTTCTTTAGCCTTTGGCCAGTAATTGTACAAAATTTGTTTGTTTGTTTGTTCATACAGCTAACATGTATTTCTAGTCATACTACGTAGATTGTGGAGAAAACTGCGGACTTTATCCCGTATTTGCACATGTATTTAATAATTTCTGGTGATGAGATTCTAACCATGTTCTAAACGGATCCAACTAGCATCTTTATAATATAATTAATAAACAATAAAAACTCACAAGTAAATTATATTTGTTATATTCATAAGTTCGTCTATCACATATGAACATTTTGTTCGTACTACTGGTCGTGCCTATCCCCGATTTGTTATCATGATAGGGGAAGGTCATGATTCCGAACAGTAAGGGTAATAAACTCATATTTGTTAAGTTTGATTTCAAAGAGTAACAATGGTATATCGTGAACATATCTAGACTTTTCTTGTCATGGTCCAAATAGATCAGGTAATAACGTGACTACACCCGAGTAGAAATTGCTATAATCTAGTTTAGTACCATACATTTTATTGATCAAGAAAAAATGTAGAAAGAAAGATTTTGAAGCAGTACTTGAGTTGGAGATTGGGCCTAAATGTGTACAGTCCTATTTTGAAGCACTTTGTTTGTATCGAAGCTCATGGTTATATTTTTGGAAACATTACTTTTGTTTCCATTTGCAAGTCCTCAAAGCTCAAGTGCAAAGGCGTTAACCACTTAACACTTGCAATATGGATTGTAGGATGGGATTTTAAAATCAGATTGTAGAATGGTAAGATTTTATGACAACAAAGAAATATAAATTATTTCAAGAAAATTGATATACACGTCGACAAATATTTGACAAAGTTGAATTGCGATCAACGCGAGAGCGTATGTAATAAGATAGAATAATTAAAGTGGGACTCTTTTTAATTACTACATATTTTATGTTTGCACACATGTCACATCATAATTCGGCTGAAAACTTTCGCAATGTAATGCCGAACTCTTATTTTAATATGAAAATGTAGTTCCAATACGCAACACTTATCGTAATGATATTTATATTTGTATCATCTCATATTTAAGTTGTTAGAAAAAATTAAAGTGTAAATTCTCACATTACTTGCTACATTTTTAGTATAATTTGGCGATAACCTTCACATGAAATAGTTTTTATTACATTTAATTACAAACATATATCGTCAATTAACTGAATACTTGAAAAAATCAATTATTTATTTCACATAGATTAAGTGGTAAGTATCAACCAATCAACTTAAACACCAATTACATAAACTTGTTGAACTAATGAAAGAAGTACCTAGTAGCTAGCAATATTCAAATATCAAATGTATTTCATCTATAGTTTATACATATTAAATTAAAAGTTTAGAGTTGTATTTGGGGTTTAAAGCTTTAGAAATTAGGAATTTAAAAGTTTTTGATTTAGTTGAGACACTTGTATAAATAAATAAAAAAACAAAACACAGATATACTTTTAGTTCACTTTGATAGAATCGAATGATCCCACACTGATTCTACGATATGTTATGATTTTATACGCAATCTTATAATGTGAATATTCTGACCCGACTCCCGATTCGTATCGTTTTCCTTTCATGGGATCACGATCCTATGCGATACATTTCTGATCAAGATTTTAACAACCATGATATTTGTCTCGAAGGACTTTATTTTTCCAAAGTACTAGCAATAAGGTAAACAAGAAATGCAACAAGTAGCTACATGAAAATTAGTGTCTTTATCACCCGTATTTTATTTTGCATTGTACATGTTATTGTGCTATATATGATAAATTAATTATGTAATAATTCTATCCCACAATACGTAGGTTAAACTAGCTTAGCACCACCTTACTTATTTACATAATAAATAGAGTTTCAGTTGAACAACTCAAGTCTAATCAAACATAATTCAATTGATCAATCATAACCTGGATGTGGAAATGTCGACTCCAGTCTCTAATCGAAATAATAATATAATATAGAGAGAATGAAAACTCAATTATTTAGAAGCTAAAGATGGATCAATTGCCAATATTTGAGAGAGGGCCAAGGCTGTGATTTAGTTTTCCAAGTAATTAAATTAATTTAGCTTTCTTCTTGGTGGTTATATATATGTGCATGGCTGTTCCCTTTGCAGCATTTCCTTTGATGGGCCGGCTAGCTAAAATCCACCTGGGTGCCTATAGCTAGCTATATAACTGTAGATAGGCAAAAATGTCCCACACTAACCAATTATTATGAAAAATTGTTATAAAAACTCTCTTAATAATTTATAATTATTGGGCAATAATAGCACCTGAGTGAGTCAGTGACAACACTACACGCTCCCATTTTTCCCAGCATCCACTAGTATTATATTGTAGCAGTAGAGTCTAACATCCAAATATAGAATGAAGCTCTAAGAAGATCTAAGGAACACAAATCCAACAATACACATGCATGATTTTTTGAATTAAGCAGGTTGGAATGGGGTTTAGTACTATGGCTACATACATATATATATATATATATATATATATATATATATATATATATATATATATATATATATCTCCGATAGTCGAAATGCCACGTAACATCTTCCTAACCTTCCACGATAGTAGAAATAAAAAGAGGTACATTCCGAATCTTTGGTCTCCTCATATGATTAAGTCATGACCAGTGACCACCAACACAACCTGCAATGCCCATTCCATTCAACTTTCAGGTGTTTGCCCCATTATGGCATTATTAATATCTGAGGAGCCAAGTTAGTTATGCATATGAATTGGGAAATTTATTTATGGTGTTATTGGATGGTCAGAAGTTCGATGGTAAGTAAAAATATATAGTCAATAATTTATACATGGTGTTATTGCATGTGGGTTCCTACGCTTAATTAATGTACACTGATTTAACGCGAAATGATTTAAAATCATATTATATGAGATGAATGGAAGGAGGGGAAAGTAAAGTATACGTCGGCCAGAACAACGTAACCCAACGTTTGGCCCCTCAACGTAGTATATTCACCTAAAAAGTGCTGTGGAAACCACCAGCTTTGGCGCAGCAGTTCAAGCTCGTCCTGGGGTGAGCTGTAAATCCGGACATCCTAGGTTCGAGTCCCGCTTGCAACAAAGTTAAGGCTGTAAAAAGTCCCATGGTGACCACGGTACTCCTTAAGGAGCAAGCCGGATAGCAAACCGCTCTGATATCGGAACGGTGAGATTTAGTCGACCGATGAAATTTAGTCAACTCGCGGGTCGGATACTCCACGTTATAAAAAAAAAAAAAAGTGATGTGGATATATATATAAGTTGAGCAAATGCATGTCGTATTCGTTTCTGTCCATGAATTTTGATTCCATTAATTGAGGATGGTAAGTTTTGATTGCTGACCTAATTAAAGTCCACATTTTGGACCACTCTATATATGCATGTATATTAATCTCTTTTACGAAAAGATCCTTCAACCAACCATTTGCATTAGGTATTAGGTTGCCGACCTAGTTAGGTCAGAATTTATCTATATTAGAAAATATGAATAATGTTAGAGACATAATTTATTCTATAACTATTTTATAATTGGATCCTCTTAACATGTGCCCTAAGGGCATATGAACACACAGTTCAAGAGAATATTCCCTTGAACTGTGTGTATATTCTTCTGATTTCTGCATTTGCACCAAGTTTAAGAGAATATACACACAGTTTAAGAGAATATTTTCTTGAATTGTGTACTTAGTATGTGCCCTAAGGGCACATGTTAAGAAATTCTTTTATAATTTGCTGATGTGTCATACTCCACCTTAGTATATTGATGAACAAATTACTTCAATATATTCTTCGGCCCCATATAAAAGTTGAGGTGAGATATGTCACATCAATAAATTATAAAATAAATTATGTCTCTAGCATTATTCAATAAATATTGAAGTTTTAATGATGATCTTGGATAAAACGGGTACGTACATTGATAAGCGTGAATTAATGCCTTCAAAACATGCAAAAAGTACGATCAATATAATATTCCAAATATATACATATATACGGTTACATGTGTGTATGCGTATGGCAATTAGAATAAAACACCTATGGCTGTCCTCAAGCAGGAATATAAAAACTACTATATATCATGAAGAGATTGACCCAACTAAAATATAGTGGTGTGACTGTCACATATATAGCCTGAAACCCTAAAATGGAGCTATATATATATATATATATATATATATATATATATATAGAGAGAGAGAGAGAGAGAGAGAGAGAGAGGTTAATCCCTTATAATATATACTGGGAATTCTAAATCCTAATCAGTAATTGTAGCTATTGAGCGTGTTGACATGGAAATGAAGCATCAGACTACGCATGTGACCTGGAAATATTAATCATGAGAATCTACTTATCCACGTATTTCTGTGCCGACATGCATGGAATTGAATCGTACCATCTGTTTAACAGTAGTTTGGTCAAGTAACTATCATGCATACATGTGACTTGTTTTTGTAATTTAGATTAATTCAGAGATATGGGCAGGAGAGAGAAACTTGGACGAATGCTGGGAGGAAGTCGGGATTTAATCTCGAGGAGGACTAAGAATATTTTTAACATAATATATATTTATAAAAAAGATATTCGAAAAGAATGTATTGATATAGACCGTAATTGATGTAAGTTTGTCGAACTTCATTAAATAGATCACTGCGATATTTTTATATTTTGATACGTTTTACAAGATCACGCTCCAAATAATTAATATCTCATTCTTTACCTTCAATTCTTTGTGATTTTAGAGAACGATGATCTTGTTCAGGGGTAGGCAGAGATGTTTGAACATTAGGCTTAAAGGATTCAAAAACAAAAAATAAAAAATTCAATTATTTACACTACAAGAATGAGTTAATCAATTTTATTGGACTCATTGAACTTTTTAATAATAAATTTTCATGAATTTGCAATCAAATAAGTAAGGGTTTTAGTTGGTTATCGAAAAATAAATTAAATATGCAATTGAAATTAACATATACAATATTATGCTCACTCATTAAACTTTTAAAAATTAAAATATGAAGTTTCATAAATTAAACAAAGAATAAAAAAATTAAATAAGGGTTTTAGTTGGTTATCTGGATACAAATGTATCATTCAATTGGAATAACAAATATATAATATTATGCTCCAATTATACAAACCTACAATTATAATAAATTTAAAAATAAAATTAGTTTGCAATCAAAAGTGATTTCATAAACAATTTGATAAATAAACAAGTGGGCCTTACAAAATTTTCAAATTTTGGAGAGGCCGTGGCCCCCTCCAGTTCTAACATAGCTCCGTCCCTGGAGGAATGATAACCAGTTGATGAAATAGAGATTGTTTACTTCTTGATATTTATGATATCTCGCTCACCAGGATGAATAATATATATTCCATTGGCTTCACAAAAATAGTCTAATTTATAAAATTTGTGAATATTAAGAATATGTATTTTTGTTTCACGTTTTCCTCTAAAATAATAAGCACTGTTAGTTTGGTAATTGTAGCATGACATTAAAATTAAAATAATAAGAATATGTATTATCATTTTGTACGTACTACTATTCATAAAGAGCCAGAGGACTCTTTTGTGAAAAATATATTAGCAAATGGTAGTCTTTTTACGGAACATAATGAACATGAAGGGTAGTTTAATTTGCATGAACATATATAGTCTCTCCTCTTTCTGATCTCTCATGGCTACTCTTATATATATATATATATCAAAAATGGAAAACAAAATCACTCAAACAAAAAGCCTATGTACGACCGAATGCTAAAAGAGGGTAAAAATTAGATATTTGTATGGATTTTGAATTTCTCTGATGCCAATACGAGACGCGTGTTCTTTTCCTAAACATAGACTTTCAATCAGTCACTCGTCGCACTATACATGTCTTAAATCAATAACTATGGCAATCATTGATGGATGCCCCTAGCCCTATATTTTTAATTATTTTGCATTACGTACATTAGTTAGATAGTTCACATTAATCGTCTTTCTCCTTCTCCTATAAATTCAGTCGCCTTTCTCCTCCAATTAATCTTCATGTACTAAAATCTCTCTCTCTCTAGATCTCTCTCTCTCTAGATCTCTCAAGTTCCATCATATCATACATCTATATATCAGTAGCTAGGTACGTACCAATCCCAATCCCTATATTTTTAATTATTTTGCATTACGTACATTAGTTAGTTAGTTCACATTTAATGATCTATATATGTTTGTTAATTAAGATTGTTAGCATGCAGTTTTCTTATATCATTCCATGGCTTAATTAATTGCAAGAATACTGTTATACATACATACATACATACATACTAGCTAGTCTTGTAAATTTTAGTTTGATTGTCTAATTATATTGCTCCATGTATTAATTTCCATGCAAGTATATATTTTATCTTAATTCCTTATCTTATTTTTCGATTACTTAGGTTAGGAATAATTTATGGTTCAGCAGATAGAGTACCTTGCTTATATACAGAGATCTACCGATTAGTTTTTCCTTAACCGGCCAATAACCATAAAATGCAGGATCGATCAATACATTTGCGGCTGGAGGCCTTGAGCTGCAAATTTGTGAAATATAATTAAGGAAGTAACAAATGGCGCAATATAATACCTTTTTGGTTTTTCCAAACCTGCCGGTACGTACGTACGCCAACTATAATTATGAAAATGACTCTTTATTTATTAACTATATATATATATATTATGTATTATAGACAGGGACATTATTTTTTCACAAAGAAATATACTACTAACATATTTTCTTGCAAAATAGTCATCCTTAACATTTTTATTCATTAAATAAAGTGATAAGTTGAGATGGTGTGATGGCGAATTAATTATAATCTGTTGACAAGGGACTCTATTGGTCCAATCATGCGTGTGTGTGTATATATATATATATATTCACTTTTCCAGTGTGTCTCCACATCTATGTACATATTTTCAGATTCCTTATGGACCTCAATCTATGTATGGCAAAGGATTGTTCACTAATATTTGATATTATTGTTTATTGTGGTGTAGCTTTATTTCTGATAGAACATAAGAAAATCGAATTAAATTTAGAGAAGATATTGGTATTCTAGATATTTTTTTTATAAAAAAATATCTAATTTTGTTCCTGTGTGCATTAAAGACAAAAAGTATGATCACTGGTTTATAAGTTTCCTGAACACCGAATGAAAGCAACAGGTATGAAAATAAAATGTAAAAGTTTGGTAGTCCAAATCTTTTAGTCAGAGCTAAACTAAAAAATAAAATAACTTTAACATAATTCTATTTTCTTCTAAGATATTTTCAAGATGAAGTATGATTGCGACTCATCTTTTGTAGAAGTTCTGAATCCTAATTTCTGATGAAAGTTACAGAATATGAAATGAAAGGCATATAAATTGGATACTTCTCCCTTCATTCTCAAAAGGATGACCAAGTATATAAAAGATTTTGTCCTAAAAAAGATGAGCAAAATTAACAAATAATTAACTACATAATTTTTTGTATGGATTAATTTATCCTTAACTATACGTGGTTCAAATTAATTATCTCTCTCTCCAAACTCAAAACTCAAGGATAAATTTAAAAATAAATAAATTATATTCTCTATTCCTATTTTGATTACCTTAATTTGTGGAGTATAAAATTTGTCAATTTGTGGAGACGGAGCAGGTACCATTCTCCCTTGTCATTATAACCACCTCAAAAACACGCTAATCAACCTAGAAACAAAGCTTTTTCGTTCCTTTCCTAGCCTTATTTTGTCCGGCCTAGCTATTCATGTTTTTAATTTGAGCCCTATAAAGCATATATATATATATATATATATATATATATATATATATATATATATATATATATATATATTCACGTTAATGTTTTAATCCAGCTTTAGTAATTGTGCATGATTCTAGCATGCACAAAGTTTTGATCTTAGGGTGCTAGCTAGGTATTAATTTGCAGATCGCTTAATCCCGTTCATCTTCAAAAAAAGAAGAATATATAGTACTTGCTTAACCTTTAATACATTTATAATTAATCTCCTTTCTTTATCTCTCATTCAGAGTCTAAACATGGATTCATCATCATCAGCTGAGCCACCATTTCAAGAGACATACAAAGCTCTCTTGGAGGGCAACTCCATTGATGATCATGCAGTGGCAGATACAGATCTTGTGGAAGAGTGTGAACTTCCATTGATTGATCTTAGCATGTTAAGCCTTGGAGACTTGGAGAGAGAAGAGTGCCAAAGAGAGATAGCTAAGGCTTCACAAGAGTGGGGTTTCTTTCAAGTTGTCAACCATGGAATTTCTCCCGAGATTTTGGAGAAAATGAGATATGAACAAGTCAATGTTTTCAAGAAGCCATTTCATGAGAAAGAATTGTGTTTTCCGGCCGGAACTTACCGTTGGGGAACTCCTTCGGCTACTTGTCTCCGGCAGCTGTCTTGGTCGGAGGCTTTTCACGTGCCATTGATTGAAATTCCAAACTTGGGTACTGGTCTCACTAGCCTCAGGTAATTATTTTCAAGCGATTCTCTTCTTTACTGATTTATGTTATTATTAATTTAAGATAAGAACAAGAAAGGAACAAGAAAGTAAGGCATAGGTAAGATTAAGCTAGAATACAAATGTAAAGAACAAAAAGGTTACAAAACTTAGAACACACATATATAGGAGAGTGACAAAATTGAATGGGAGTCCATATTCATCCAAATATGATTCAGCCCATTCCAAGCTCCAAAGACTGATTTTGATACCGTCCCCATAATAGTTATTAGGACATCCGCAAATTATTATGCAGACAGTAATCTCACAAACTCCCAATCTGCATAATAATTATGACGACGCCCAAAAAATATAATAATCATGTTCGCACAATAGTTGTGCAGATGATTTTGGCTATCCGCGTAACTATTGTGAGAATTGGATGGATTGGATTTGAATGGTAAGTTCATTGTCCAAATAACTGTTGTGCGAATTATCTTCATCCGTGTCTTTAATTAAATTTTTGAACAGACGACTGAATCACAATTGGATGTATAGAGACTCTTATCTAAATTTAGATATGGATAAATTTCAATATATATATATATATCTAAGGCCTAATTGCAGAAGTTTCCTCCAAGTTATCCAATTTTACTTTCCCCCTTTAAGTATCAAAAATCTCAATTGAATCCTACAAGTGTCGAATTTGGTCAAACTAACTTATTTTAAAATGTTTTAAAAAAGTTACAATTAGTTACTTATTTTTTTTACTTAAAACTCAACTTATAAGTCAAAAATAAGTGGTTGTCAAACACTAAAAATAACTTATAAATTAATTTGACCAACTTATAATTTGTTCGCGAAGATGGCCTTAGTGTGCTGTGTTATTTCACCTTTCCTTCCAAATGTGAAAGTTGGACACCGAAAGTAAGACATTTTCCAAACACGAGCTATGTAGTTTGGTGATTTGATGTTTTAATTTAGGCATTTTGAGAAATGACCATGATGGTTTGAGGAATGTCAAATCAAATCTCATAATGAAATTTAAAGCATTAGAGATGGAGCCTATTTATAATTTTAATTTCGTGAGTAACAAAATAAAATAAAATTAGAGTCTCAGACGTGGTTCACGTGTTTGACCTCATTAGTCATTACAACGTATTTACTTTACTAAATGAAGGAAACACAGTGGACCACTGTCAACAAATAGCACACTATATATATATATATCCACGAACGTTATACGTACATGTCACGTCCTTCAAAAGTCATTCTTCTGTCCCACAACCCTGGCCCCTAATTTGTTGGAAAAAAAAGTAATTTATGAACAAAAAGAAGAAGATATTATTAGCTATAATATAATGAAATTTTTTTAAATGCAACAAAATTATATATATATATATATATAGTCGACGTTACGAAAAACAAAATTGTGACAGGAGTAGCTATATATATATATATATATAGGTCTTGACTTGACAAAAAAAATTCCATGCATGCATGTACAAATTAATTAATTCAGCTCGACAATGGAGCAATTTGCCGCAACCGTTTCTGATCTAGCACAAAAGTTGGCAGAAATATTGGCGGAGAAGATGGGTGATAGGTCGAGTTTCTTTAAAGAAAATTGTGTCCCGAGCACTTGTTATCTTCGAATGAACAGATATCCACCATGTCCTCCTAAGGTCTCCGGGCTGATGCCGCACACCGATAGTGACTTCCTCACAATATTGCATCAAGATCAAATTGGAGGATTACAATTAGTAAAAGATGGGAAATGGGTCGCGGTTAAGCCTAATCAAGAAGCTCTAATTATCAATATTGGAGACCTATTTCAGGTACGTACGTACGTCTACATGAATTTGACTATTTGAGTGAGTGCGTGCGTGCGTGCGTGCTAGCTAAAATTAATGGTATATATATATATATATATATATAATATGACGCATATATGCATGCATGCAGGCATGGAGCAATGGTGTTTATAAGAGTGTTGAACATCGGGTCGTTGTTACCAATAAGCTAGTGGTAGAGAGGTTTTCTACTGCGTATTTCTTCTGTCCATTTTATGAAACTCAGATACAAAGTTTCGTGGAGCCCTCGGTGTACAGAAAGTTCAGTTTTAGAGAATTCAGACAACAAGTCCAGCATGATGTTAAAAACATGGGTTACAAAATTGGACTTACTCGTTTTATTCTATGAAGCTAGCTAGCAACTGCACGGATTAATTCATATATATATATATATATATATATATATATATATATTTGCCCAAAGTTACCATCAGATGTTAATGTACCTAGAAAAAGAAACAAAAGTGTATAAATATAACTTTGTTAGTTAACCTCGAGTCTATGTATACGTACACTATATGCACTGCACCACCTGCCTAAAAACAAGTGAGTTTAGCTTCGATGGTTGTATACTTCTTTAAAAGATCATTTTTGTCTCCAAATTATTATATATAAAGCTTTGATCTATTGAATTCTTTTAATTCCTAATCCACCATCTAAAAAAATCACACTAAAATATTTTAAATTTTTCTCTCTCTTCACTGCAAGCTGTTAACATGGTTATTGGGGTGGAGTGAGAGTATGTTATGTTTATTAAACCACAAGTGGTCAATCGCTCACTTTTAAATTACAAATGTCTACAAATAAATTTGAGTAAATCACATGTGATTATTTGTAATTTACTCAAAAAAAAATATGAAGGGACAAACTTTAAAAGGAAGAAAGAGTAGTGGAAACAAAATAATATACACCCCCTTTAATATATAGAACATAAATGGGTTGGGCTTCGAGTCCGATCGGATGACCCGATCCGAACTTTCGAGAGTTGGTTCTGATACCATACGAAACAACTCGGGTCAAATCTCGAGTCCGGAAGAATCAAATCCATCAAAATAAGGCTTTAAGCCACTGACCCAATAGTATCTTCTTGAGTCATCTTAGCCCATCACAAACTCACCCAAAAGGTTATGACTTGAAGATACTATTGATAATATCTTATTTCCTTATATACAGATAAATTTTTCCCATATCTTTAAATGTGAAATTGGGGTATTGCAATAACATTTATTAATTATAATTTGACACATCATATTGTATCTACTCTTTTTATACCATCTTTAATCATCATATCATTACTCGTTTTCATAAATGCTACACAACATGAGCTTGCCTTATTTAATAGATTTGGAAATGGCAATGAGGGCAAGAATGTACATCCAACCACAAAGTATTAGTTTGGATGATATTATCTAGCCTTTGCATAGGAAAAATCTAGGAATCAAAACTCCCCTCCTCCTCCGTTGTAAACTTGTAATGAATTAAAAGTACCCAAAAAAAAGAAAAAGAAAAAGAAAGGAGAGATTAATATTTTTTAATCCCCAACCAATTTTTTTATACAAAAAGAAGCCGTTTCACCCTTTTTTTTATCGGTAGGGCGGTTTTAATATCAAATGGAGTAGAAAATAAGAGTAAAAATACCGACACTCCCTCTAGATAATTATAATAATACTCACATTCTCTCTAATTTTGTAAGTAACAGTTAGTAATTCTGTAAATTTTTAAAATTGACTAAATAGATAAAGTTACATATTTATCCTTGTATGTTATTAAATTTTAATTCCTAAACAATATATATATATATGTGTGTGTGTGTGTGTGTGTGTGACGCCCCCAAAATAGGTTCAATACTCCACCCATTTTGAGTCGCCAAATACACTCAATAAAATACAAATACAATCTTTCATATCACACGGTGGTGCAAAATACGACCACACTACTGTGAGTGTTAATACAGACATGTAGAAAATATTAATATTCAAACTAAGTCTTCATTACAATTATTATAACACTATTTTAAATAAAACAAATAGTGAAGACTTCTACAGCTCTAACTCGGACCATCACTCCATTTCCCGACTAGTACCCGCGATATTCTCATTTCTTGAAGAGAACAATGAAAGAAAAGGGTGAGCTCAACTAGCCCATTAAAGAAAATTATGACTAAGATAATGAAAAATAAATTATCGTTAGCCTTCAATAAATCAGATAAAATATTATGGACAACAAGTTTTAGATCAATATTCGCAGCGGAAATAATAATTCATTAGAAGAGTTAAGTAGAGAATGATGTCTACAATCTTCTTTGATTTAAAAGTCCATAATCAATATTTTATCCCTGTAACATCAATCAATATACATCTCGAATCAAATATCCATCTTTGCACTACGGGCCAAAGATATTCATTTGTATCATCAGTTGGTCATGTTCACCTCAACACCTGTCCATCTTTGCACTACGGGCCAAAGATATTCATCAGGTAATCATTCATCTTTGCACTACAGACCAAAGATATTCATCACGTAATTTTTTATCTTTGCACTACAGGCCAAAGATATTCAGTTATATCACCATTTAGGACAGAGGATGATGAAATACAATATAAGGAACGAATCCAGTGAGATAAAGGACAAGAATTCGGGATTCGTAATTTTGTTTATCTAAGTTCAATAATACTCTGTAATAATCAATTGTGGAGCAAAATTCAAGAATGAAGTTCAAAACTTGGATACAATCAAAAATAATTTGAAAGAGAAATTTTTTTTTTTTTTTTTTTACCGTGAATAGTACCCCGTAAATAGTAACTCGTGAATAGTAACTCGTGAATAGTAACTCATGAATAGTAACTCGACATGAAAAGATAAAAATTTCACAAGAAAGTTCAGACCAATATTCCAGTGAAATAATATTAGATGAAGCGCAAAACTTAAGTAATATATGATCATTTCAAGAATTATAGAAGCAATACTTACCGTAGTAAGTTTAGAGTTAGGAATCTGAAATGAAACAATATACGAAACTGCAATTGGATTTTCATCCGTCTGGCGGTAGTCCGCTCAAACAGATTATTTCCACAATTTAATAACAACTGAATACAAAGGGTTATTCACCCGTCTGGCGGTAGTCCGCTCAAACAGATTATTTTCACAATTTAATAATAATTGAATACGAAGATTCACCCGTCTGGCGGTAGTCCGCTCAAACAGATTATTCCAATAGAATAATAAGGAATTGAATAACAACCCTTACGAGTATTAAAAGAAAATAACTCTTTTCATGAATACGAAAGAAATAATACCCCTTACCTTAAAATTTGGAGATTGTACTAGCGTAATAACAGAATACTCTTCTTCTTTCTCTCTTATTCTCTCTATACTTTCTCTCTCTATAGCTTTAGTGAATTGGTGAGAAATAATGAAGAAATGAGCTTCTATTTATAGGCTCGGCAGAGTAAGGGTAAAATAGTCTTTTTGTCATAATTTATGACATCATCGTTTGGATCATTGCTCCGATGACATCATTGTTTGCATCATAAGAGTTCAAATTTAATTTGCACTCTTCCACCTCGTTTAACTTTTATACCATGAATTTACTATAATAATGTTACCATTCAAATTATAAAAATCATACTATTATATAATCACATCGTAATATTATAATAATATATTTGAATGAATTATTTTATCGGACAAGATAAAATACCAACTTTCAACAAATGTTACATGTTAAAAATTCCTCCGTCTAAATCCACATTGAATAAATATTTCCTTATCATATATATCAAAAATTTATTTTTCACAAACAATATTATAAAACTATAATATTGACAACCAGGTCGTTCTCAGGAAAAAAGGGGGTCTTCCGATAAGGATTTTTTCTTACCGGCGCGCAATTAATCAACATTTTTCCTAGAAAGAACTTCCTTAGACATTGCCAATAATGCTATCTAATAAATATTATTCAAACAATATGAATTATTGATTTGATAATTTGAAATAATGTGCAATGACAATTATTGAATCAATAATATAAAATAGCAAAGTAGCACTTATTGATATAAAATATCAACGTAGCAAATATTGAACCAATAAAATATCATGCAATTATTGAATCAATAATATAAAATATTGAACAGTAATTACTGTAACAATAATTGAGTAAGTGCCTTTCTACGTAAGAATCAATAATTCGAAATACTGTGCAATACCGTGTGCTACCGTGTAACACCGCGTATTACTGTATTTTAACCACCGGGTATTTCAATAGTACTAACGGTAACAATTTTGCTAATATAAAAAGGTTATTTCTGTCGCTTTCTATATCCGACATTCATTCCGTTGTGGAGTCCACCAATGACTGCGCCGTCGTACGAATATTCTCCGACAAAAAGAATATTCCTCGACCAAACGAATATTCTCCGACACAACGAATATTTTATAACCACTTGCTTACTTTGTAAACTTTGCACATTTCACCCATAACTTATCACATTTATCAAATTAACACCTTACTATTTCAAAATAATATATAAAGAAAATTAAATCTTATTCATGAAATTTGGGGTTTTACAATATATATATGTTTAATTATCTTTTTTAATACAATACATTTTAATTATAGTTTTATTTGTAATTAAGACCATCTCATTCAAATTATTGGTAACTTATAAAAAAAAAAACTAATTTAGTTTAATTAATGCATATTTTTGGATAAGTGATACAAATATTAAGATTTTTAAATAAAATCGTTAATAGAGTTGTACTAATTAGAGTGATTAAGTATATTGTTAGTTTAGTTTGTGGTTTTTAATAATAAAAATTATTATTTGAACTTTTACTTTCATATTATGATTTTTATATGCTAAATTTTCTTGAGTATATGTCAAAATTTGGAATACTTATGATTTTGATTATATTTTTTAGTATACAATTGGTGTTGTTTATGTGCAATGTTGAATAAAAGAAAATATAATAATATTTATTACTACCTCTATCTTGTACTTTTTTTTAAAAAATATATATTTTCTTTTTTTTGAGTAACAACACTTGTCATTTTACTGTAGATGATTATGCCGAAGTGTGACTTATGTTTAGTTTAATATTTGAGAAAAATAATTAATATAATTTTTAATATTTTTTATATGAATAATAAGATTCGTTCTGTAATAATAAGTTTGTTTTACGTAAATTTTAATATTTAAAAAAAATAATTATAATTTTTTTTGCTTTAATTTGTATTTTTCATGGGTTTTAAAATTTTACCTTTTAATTACAAAAATATATATATTGAATGTATATTACATAACTTTTGATATTTGAGAAATTTAATTAGCAAAAATTGTCTGATTTTATTTTTCTGATAAAATAAATATTTATTATTTTTTGGCATTTATGTTATTTATTATAAAAGTTTATAATTTAATTAATTAAATCGGTTAAGTAAAAATTATAATATATAAATTTATATTAAATGAATATATTAAATATTATAATTTGAATTAAATATTATGTTAAAAATATTTTAAAATATTAATTGATTAACCATATTAAACATTAAGAGCAATGAATATTATATTATAGATTAGAAGGTACTAACTTTAACTTGTAAAATTAGAGATATGAAGACTGTTAATATGATTATTTACAGGAGTCGGAGTCTATTTTACTCTTGAAAATAAATTAGAGTTGGTAGCAAAAACTAAAAATAGAAAGTGGAAAATGATGATAGCTTCTTCCACCTCCAACCTATCGAACCGCCTTCCAGCTTCAACCCCAATCTCGGCCATTACCGAACCTAAGCCCAATCCTAAAGCTCCTAATCTCGCCACCAAACAGACGGGCTACGAGCCTTCATCTGACCCACAGTCTCGCAAGCTCAGGGGAAGCCCTCAGCTAAACCGGTGGTCAAGGGCTCGATCCATTCGGTCCGGCCGGAAGTTGGACCGCTCGCATCAGCGCACCCAGACCTGGGAGATGATGGACTCTCCGGTTCGTACTACAGAGATAGAATCGAGTTTTCTCTCTCCGACAGACGGCGAGGAGGTAGCGGAAGAGAAGGTTGGAAAGTCTATATACATGGTGTCGGACGGAACGGGATGGACAGCGGAGCATGCAGTTACGGCTGCTTTGGGTCAGTTTGATTACTGCTTGGTGGATCGTGGCTGTCCCGTTAATACCCACTTGTTCTCCGGGGTATGCTCGTCCTTTCATTCTATCTGATATTTTTCAATTGTAATCCTGTAGAGTAAAATAAGCACCATAGTATAGTACAATTCATTTCACTTAATTATGATTATAATGGTGAATGGTGTCACATGTGTACATGTTCATCATAATACCAGCTCAGTATTTCTTAAGAATTATTAAAGTTCCTTTTTTACATAATTGTTGGATTATAATAATTAAAAAATCATGACTTGTTACCTTCTTTGAGTGTCTACTGAAAAATGAGCAGAATCCAAGCCAGGACAATGACTTGTTAATTTCAATACAGTCCATTATATTCATTAATCAAGCATAGTTTAGGTAGTCTTTGGACTAAATCCTATGACATTCTGAACAATTTGAAATCTTGATTTATAATTGTGCTCCCTCAATCCGATTTAGTCTGGCCACCTTACTAAGATGGGGATAAAGAGTAAGGATTGAAGCCCCCTTAGCTCTGCCAGGCACCGGACAAAGCCAAGAATGGGATGAATAGAAGGAAAGGAGATCAGAAAGATATGCGGACCACTTGTCCGTGAGCAGTAAGCCTTACTATTATTAGTCACTGTTTCAAAACTATGGTACTTCTTTTATAGGAATAACAAGTGAAACTGACTTTAAAAAAACATGAGCCAAATATGGGTAATTGTGGAATACTGTGATTTCACTTTTTCTTCTTAAACTATGTGGCATGTGCCTAAATGGAACAGCAGGAGTATCAAATACTTTAGTTTGATGTATTTTGACCACTTCTTTTGGGGACTAATTTCTGCAATATCTTCCCTCATCAGATTGATGACGTGGAGCGATTAATGGAGATTATCAAGCAAGCAGCAAAAGAAGGTGCAATGTTTGTCTACACTCTAGCTGACAGTTCCATGGCTGAATCTGCCAGACAAGCCTGCAAGCTATGGGGAGTACCGTGCACTGATATTTTGAGCCCGATTACAGAGGCAATTGCATCTCATCTTGGTGTCTCACCATCTGGTCTTCCCCGTGGGGCTCCAGGTAGGAATTTTCCCTTGAGTGAGGATTACTTTAAACGGATAGAAGCTATTGAATTTACCATAAAGCACGATGATGGGGCCTTACCCGAAAACTTGCACAAGGCTGACATTGTTCTTGCTGGTATTTCTCGGACTGGGAAAACACCCCTATCAATTTATTTGGCCCAGAAAGGATACAAAGTGGCAAATGTGCCGCTTGTAATGGGTATAGATGTTCCAAAGACTCTCTTCGAGATTGATCCGGAGAAGGTTTTTGGCTTGACAATAAATCCTGTTGTCCTTCAAACAATAAGAAGGGCAAGAGCAAAGACATTGGGCTTTAACAGAGAAGTAAGGAGTAATTATTCTGAGATGGACCATGTCAGAAAGGAGTTGGAATTCGCTAGCAAGATTTTCGCACAAAATCCTGTCTGGCCTGTAATTGGTGAGTATGTGGAAGTTTTGACTTTTGAATATCTGCCTTTGGTTTTCTATTTCTATCTTCTCATCCCGGTAGTCCTGTACAAGGGAATTGAAGTCCCTGGCTGATAGATAAATTATGTTGTAAAGATGCTGAAGGTGATAGCTGGAGATGGACATTGTCATTTCTGTTACCCTTTTCCCCCTTCCCTTAAAATGTGATTTACTTGTGCTTGCAGAAGTGACTGGGAAAGCTATTGAAGAAACAGCAGCAGTTGTCTTGAGACTTTACCAAGATCGGAAGAACAGGTGCTCAATGCCAAGAATCTCAAAGCGCTATTAGAAATGCCAAATTCTTATCATCAGGCATGCTTTAAACTCAGCAAGTATGAAAGGAAAGATACAAGTAGGGAGTCGGTCAGGAAAATCGAAGATCGTAGTATATGAAAGGATGGTTCATGGTTGTTAAACAAGGCTGACGTGTCATGGCTATTACAGATCTTCAGGTGATTATAGCTAAAATGTATAGATTTAAATTTTTAAAAGATTATCTGTTGTTGTAACCCGCTTTCTAATATGATGTAGAATAACAATATTACCGACTGAATCGAATGGTTGACCACTCTTTTCTTAAGACTATATTCACCTCTTACTTTTGCTACATAGGGTTACTGCGAATTAGTCTCCTAAGATAAGACATGCCTAGATTTTACTCTGTACTAGAATTTGTTGGGTAGGGAACAAATCTAGTGCAAAACTATAAATGAGAGAGAAGAAAATTATAACAAGAAAAATTATTTAGATTGATAAATTTTCTAAAAATTTGAGAAGGATTTGAAGTGTCTGTTTTGGGTAGACTTGGAACCTATTTATAGGTTTCAAAACACTCCTTTTGAATAGGTATGTTGATATCCTAACATCCCTTCGCATCCCAATCTCGGTGATTTTGGTCGCATCCCAATTAAATTGCCGAATTAACTAAAACAAATTATTATAACTTGAACTCAATTCCTTAACATTAAAGCTCTTTTTTATATTAACCAACTGAACCATTTTATTTGTTGGATATAAACAGCATATAATATATTTATTATATACTTTCTAGATTTGAAAATATTCAACATCTGCCATGTTCCATTCTATCTTTTCCCCTGATATGGGTGACAAAGTGCTGATTGAAGGAAGAGAATTCTGTATCCATATGAAGTACTTGGAATTAAAGCTTGCTAAGTCCTTATGCAAAAAGACTTCTAATAAAGAAATAATTTATTCACAACTGTATTATATTCTTAAAAGGATCAATAAGTAGGATATGTATATTACCTAAATTGCTACATACTTTACCGAGCACGATCTGGATGCATTGAAATGAAAAATAAGGGCTGGCTTTAGAGACTTGGGGTTGGGGGAAGGACTTCCTTCATATTTTGCAGATGATGCAATGTCTTATATTATGGCATGGCATAAGCACGCTGCACTTTTTCTTTTGATATTTTTGGATTTATTTTTTACTGCCTTTTGAAAAGAGTTCCGAGTCCTGGTCAGGTCCAAGTACTTTTCCGTGAAAACACTGAATGAGTCATTTATTTATAGGTTATGTACTGTTTTATGATTGACACTGGTCTAGACAGAAGTTGCTATTCTGGTCATGTAATGTTTTTGTCTCTTAATATAAGTTGTTTGAGAATTTCAAGTAAGCATTAATTGTTTAGTTTTTAATATAACCTCAAGTATTAAATATAATTTTGCTTAATACTTGTGCACAATTCTAAAACGACTTATATTAAAGAACGGAGGGAGTAATTGTTTTTCAAATTGTGAAGGTGTTCACTGGTGAGCAGCACCAGCATGAGCATATGTTTGAACCAATTCGATACCAGTGGATTTTGTAGCGTCTGGGTAACATATGCCCAGATCTTAAAAGATCTGGGCTATCTTGATATTTGCTTAATCTGTTTTCATCTGGCTTTTGTTGTGTTTTTAAGTTTTTTGTGTTGTATTCTTGTACTTGTGATGTTACGCTTACATGGTATTGTCATACAAATGTATGCTAATATAGTTGACCGTGCCACTTCGCATATTATTCCTCCTTAGAACGAAATCAGAATAATATTGAAAACCTGTAGAAAATTTTCTTACCTATCAAAAGAACTCTTGAAAACTTTCTGAATATCGGATGTAAATATATGTTGGTATCATTTATCTTCTTCATTGAAGCTTGAGATTTGGTTGCTTGGCCTTTTTTATAATGGCGAATTTAATTGTCATACTCATAAGCATACTCTAGTTGGGTAAAGCTTGAAAAGCAAAAAATATTTCTTGAATCAGTAAAAGCTTTGTGCACACAAGCATGCATATACTTCTATTATTGCCCGTAGATCCAGTCTCAGTCTTGCTCCACTTGTTTCTATATGTCAACTCTCACATGAAAGCCACATACAACAAAAAGGAGATGTGCTTGGACTGCAGAAACAGCAGAAGGAATCAAAAGGTATTGAGGAAGAAAAAGGAAGACAAAAAGGAATCGACTCAGCGAGGAAAGTTATTCTTCTGGTCTTTCTATTAAGTTTGCAAACACAAAATGATGTGTTTCTGATTTCTTCCGTTCATCATTAAAGTAGATGCCCTATCTTTGCCATAATATTCTATGCTCTTGTGTTGATATAAAATAACAATAAAGAAGGCAAGGCCCTGAAAAGGCCTTGCTGACGGACAGAAGGGTCTAGTTGCTTTTCTGTGTGTATTCAGTCATCTGCTTCATTCCCTTCTTGATCATTTTGTACTTCACTCTTATCGAAAGGATTAAGCCACTGCCACTGCCACTGCAGCCATATATATGAAGTGATATATTTCTGTTACGCCCCGGCTGGCTCCAAGTTTTAACTATAATAATATGGTGTGTTTTTTTTGGTCAGTGCTACTAATCCATAATGTTGTCATCTCCATCCCCGCTGAGCTTTCCCATGGAAAGTGTGAGATATATCAGCAATATAGTTCCCATGCTTGACCTGCCAAAAAAAGCCAAGACAATCAAAATCACTTGATTATTATTATTATTTTTTTTTCTGTAAAAGTTGTCATTACTAGTCAGTCATGTTATAGAATACCGAGTGTCCTTACAAGGTGGCAAAGAAGAAAAGGATCCTCCTGGGGTCAACGGTCCAAGTAGAAGAAGAAGAAGAGCAGCGTTTGAAACTTAATCTCTTGCCTCCAAGTTTGCTTTCGGTGGCTGTGGCCGTGGTAGTGGTGACCGGGGTTGTGATTGTGATTTGGTGATGGATTTGCTGGTGGTTGGTGGCCCCCACGGTCACTAGTATGGGCTTTTGTGGCCCTACAAATAGAGAGTAGCTACATTTTTAAATAATTAGTGAAAATACATATAACTAAAATTGACACCTCGATCATCACCATTGTTTCTCATAGTATTCTAGTCCATGTATGTATATTGATGATGAAAGATGTATTTGGACAGTTTATAAAAGGAAAAATTTCATATGAAATTCAACTCTATATAAAATACAACTTATTTAAACGGCCTGAAATCTGGATCGTTTATTTGCTTTGTATTATTCCCATTGTCCCAAAAAGAGAGCACCAACTTGAAGTTTAAATGGATATCGAGTAGGATTTTATTCTTATTACTACACTTACCAATAACAAACACTCCTATTTTCTTTTCAGTCAATGTTATATAAGCCACATCAATAGTATCACCAAAATAAAACAACAAAATAAATTTTAAAAAAAGCCATATCAATGAACAGGAGACACGCATGCGCCGCATAGAAAATTAAAATATTGACTAATAAATTAATTGAACGCATCACGTCTGAAATAATTCGGGTCAAATTTCGAATTCAAAAGATTATGACTGAATGTGTTATTGGTAGTAACTTAATTTCTTATACACAGATATGATGTGGGACTGGAGTGTTACAAACTCTCTATTTAAATTTCTGACGTCCCCGTCAGAAACAATCACACACAATCCACAGATTCACTCAAAAAGTCATAACTAAATATACTATTGATATTAATTTAATTCTTTATACACAGATAAATTTTTTCTATATCTTTCGATATAAAATTGGGATGTTACAACGTCAATACAATCCAATCCAGAAACTAGCTGATCGGTATTAAAGTAATCATTCCTAAGATACAACAACAGCCAGATGATATGACAAACTTAGAAGTCAACTACCATTTTTGAGCTCAGGTACAGCTTGTAATGAAAAAATAATGCATCCTTTAGTATGTAAGTGGCGCATATCATGGCATAATATATCCCATCAAAACTTATTTTATAATTTATTGTATTACTGAATTTTGATAGCAATTGTGGTCCTGCATTTTTCAAGAACAAATAATTAAGAATATAATCTAACCCCTAGTCACAATAAAATCATCAAACCCCATTGCTTTAGCATGAAATTCAAGATTTTAAATTGTTCTACAAGTTCATGCTATTGGACTTTATACATTTGCAAACACACACACACACACACACACATATATATATATATATATATATATATATATGTATTCAAGTACCCAGATAAGGTATCGACAAGAATATAAAACAAACTTAAATACGTAAAATAATTGAATCTAACTGTGTTTTGGAAGCAGATGCTTGGGAACAAAATGACAAGAATCTTGCTTTGCTAATTGCCAAGTTGTTTGCTTTTTAAATTTAAATGATGATGAAAATGAATATAAAGGCAACATAAATTTGTTCTTTTGTGTGGGGGTAGGTAATTTAATGGAGACATACCTCTTGGTGACGACGAATTTGGGACAAGAATACTAGTTTCCCTCTCATTGTCTGCACTCAAATTCATCTTCTTCTCAACTCCTCTCTGTGACCCTTTTCTTGAAAGGTTTCTCTGCAACTTTATTCATCCCATATAAGTACAAATATAATAGAAATTAGGCTCTATTAAAATTTTAAAAGCAGAATTTATTTAAAATAGTGAAAAAAATTAAGTGGACATTAGATGACGATAATGGTTTTAATATTATTAAGATTACTTTTGGAAAGGTAAGTATAGAATAAACCCAGGTACTAGATGATGATGCTTTAATAATACTTGGATTGTAATGGCCGTAAAGTTGAAGGAACTGTATAAACTTGTTATCATAAAAAAGAAAAGAAAATAAAAGGCATTCCTTTTCTTTTGAGGGGAAGTAAGCAGAATCAAAGAATTGGACTAAAAAACAGAGCATAAACAAGATGAGAAAATTCAAATAAAGAAGAAAGAGAAACGGAAAAACTTACAGTATTTCTTGAATTTGGGGTGAAATCATTGGTCGCGAGATGAGAAAAGCGTTCCATATCCAAATGGAAGCAATCAGATTTGATGTTTGGGTAGTGTAAACTAGAAACAGAGACTTTCTGGGTATTAATACTCATTTCTTCTTCTCCAAAGGTTTCAAATGAGCTCAAATTCATATTTCCCTGTCAATGAAACAGTTGAAAAAAGAAGTTTTGAAGATAAAACACATAAATCTTAACAAGATAAAATGACCCAGAAAGAGAATTCTTACCAACTCTGGATTTTCCATCATTTGGAGAGAAATTAAGTGGAAGGAAAAAGGAAGAAGAAAAGAAAATGGTGGTAAATTTATATAGGGAGAGGTGTAGCTACTAGCTTGCGTGCCGAAAAGGGCAATTTTGATCAACCAAAAACTGATTCATTGACATGAAAATATATATTCAAATGTATGTACACACGTAGCTTGATCATTTAGTCATTAATTCTGAATAAACAAGTGCAAGTACAAACCAACTCTCTTGAATTATAAGAAAGAAAAATGGTTTCTTTTTTTTCTTCCTTCAACTGCTACAATGGGGTTGAATAGATTGGTCCATACCTTTAAAACACAACTGTATAATCATTTTATGTGAACTTTGTTGCTGGTGACTTTTTGGGTTTTGGGTGAGTCAAGTTTTGGTTCAAGAAAATGGAGAGAGAGAGAGAGAGAGATGGGAGTTAGAGCATCTCCAGTAGTGTCGGAGTTATAAATTCTAGACTATTTTTAGTCTAGGAACACATATCTCGCTCCAGCAGATGGACTAAATATATAGTTCATCGAATTTTCTAGCAAGGCACAAAGACTATATCAAGGAACTTGAGTTGATGGACTATAATTGTGATTATAATTTTTAATATATTTAAATGGGAGAGATAGTTGAAGAAGAAGGAAAATGTAGAGTCATTTATTATTTTAATCTTTTTATATTATAGTCTACGGGATAGTCTATGGGATAGTCCATCTGCTGGATGGATTGAAGACTAAAAGACTATCTGCTGATGTCATATGGACTAAATATAGTCTACAAAATAGGCCATCTGCTGAAAATACTATTATATGATTATATCATATGCAATGTTTTTAAGTTATTGAAAGGGATGTTAAGTGGTTTGGTATTGTTGGACTATGGAATTTTGTGTGGCCTTGTTTAGTTTATGTATTCACAATGAATTTATATTTTTATTAGTATATACGGGTGGTGGTGTATTGTATGTGTAAATTATGTGAGATAAAATATTTTTTAATTAAATTTAAAGAATTAAATAAAAAATAAAAAGTGATATTTCATATGTTTTAAATTATAAGATTATTATCGACTTTTTAAAAATTATTTTGGGACATCTTTAAATTTAAAATTGACATGATTTATTTAAATTTTCAAAATAATAAATCATATAACTAATATTATTTTAAAAATAATTTATGGTATTCATAATTATATTGATACAAAGTAAATGAATTGATCTTAATTTTGACTTAAAAATGTTTAAAATTAATTTTTCAAAAGCCAATATTAATTATATAATTTGAAACGAAGGAGTATGAAAAAAACAAAATAGGAATCATCTTAAAAGTCGAAAGATAAAACAATCATCAACTTCTTACAACATTGTTGATTAATTTCACATATACATGTCCATTTCACGAGTGGGACAAACTTAAACATAAGTTTGTGTGGATACTCTTGGAATTGACAAAATTTAACCATATGATTATGAATAATTTTATTTGCAATCATATAAAGAAAAATAGTACATAAGTTTCAGTCTAAGGTGGTGTTTGATTGCATCTTAATACATCTTAACAGTCCACCTCTTAATATCTTTTAAGAGCTCACATATTTGTATTAAGAGTTCCTCTAAATAGTTAAGATATAAATATGAGTCTAAACTATTTAGAGGACCTCTTAATACAAATATATGAACTGTTAAAATGCATTAAAAGGTGAGCTCTTAAGATATATTAAGATACAATCAAACTCGGACTTATGTGTATTTTTTAACCGTTAGTGCATATAAAATTATTTATTATTTGATGGATTATTAATTTTGATATTAACATTTTAACTACCATTCTGCTGTGTGTGCTATTGTTTATGACTAGTAACCTGCACCCTCAACTACTATATTATCCTCGATGGTCAAACGGTTGGTGATCGATCGAATTACTTCAAGAGTTTAAATCTGTAATTTTTAATTATGGGAATTAAAAAGTCCGAAATTTTTAAACAGAATAAGAACATGGAATAATTCTCATTAATAAGTAAGTTGAATTATAAAAACATTATAGTTGAGTTGACCCCTTCTCCCGTCTCAAATTCAAACTCTTTAAAAAAAAAACAGTATACCGAATTTTGGGTTTTGTTTATAATCCCTCATAATTAAGCAATCATCATGCAACATTTACTTTTTACATTTTGAGTTGGATGAGTAGTATTTGGAAAGATAAAGCGTCGAATGTAAGTTAAAAGAGCTGAAGAGCACTTATGTTAATTGAAATTTTTTAACATGTATTTTTAGGACACATGTTAAGTACACAATTTAAAAAAATATTTTGTTGAATTCAGGGCTGGCCCTGAGTTTTTAAGGGCCTAAAGCGACAACAAAAAAATAGGCCCTTAAAAACTCAGGGCCGAATGTATATGTCTTTAGGACACATGTTTAATACACAATTTAGGACACATGTCTTTAGGTCTGAGCTATTTTATTTGGCTAAACAAATGTATATGTCTTTAGGACACATGTTTAATACACAATTTAAAAAAATATTTTTTTGAATTTAGGGCCTGCTTTGAGTTTTTAAAGGCATAAAGCGACAACAAAAAAATAGGCTCTTAAAAACTCAGGGCCGACCCTGCTTGAGATTGAACTAATTCATTGGCTTTTTTCTTTCTTTTTCTTTTTTCAGATTCAGACATATACATTTTAGGAGCCATGGTGAATAAAAATTTAAAAATCTGCAAAATTCCATCATAATCTCGTGATTATCTATAAATTAATTATCAAAAAGGGCCTCCTTTATTAAGAGTCTAACACTACTCCCAAACAATTAAAAAACCCAAAAGAGATTAAAATTTTCACTTGATTCATAATAACATAAACAAATCCATAATAGCATAAACAAATCTACTCAATCAATCATCAAGCCCAATTAAATTAAACAATGCTTCTAAATCTCATAAACAAAACAATTAATTTCAAAACCCTAAAACATAGAATTAATACCTGAAATTAGCTTGAAATTTATGAGAAGGAATAACATTTAACACTTGAGCCTTCAATATGCCACTCGAGGAGAGAGGAGGAGAAAAAAGAGTTTTGGAACATGTGTTGTTGTACTGATATGTAATTCCAATTTTCAGTGTTTCATCTCTCTTACCCAGTCGCTCTCTCTCTCTTTATGTACTAATTAAGGCACTAATGGGTGAGAAAGTAATTAAGAAAATGAATGAAGATCGAGAAATTAATTGCCTCTTCATTTCTCTTTATAATTTGCGCAGACCCATATGGTTTTTTTTTGAGCATTCGTGCTGTTCGAGACTTCGAAACTTCAGAAATAAAAATCCTTAGCTTTTTCATAAAGTTAGGGTACATGTATACATAACGCAAAAATTTTAGTGGGGCCCTAAAAATTTGACATTTTTTGTGGGCCTAAAGCCCCGGCACCTTGGGCTTTAGCCCAGGGCCGGTGCTGCTTGAATTGTGTGTATATTCCTTTGAACTTGGTGCAAATACAGAAATCAAATGAATATGCACACAGTTCAAAAAAATATTCTCTTGAACTGTGTGCTTAGCATGACACATGCTAAGAGGACCCATATTAATTAGGTCAACATTAACTAAGAAATATGGTATCTATTCCTCTTAGAGCATCTCCAACAGCCTCTTTAACCATTTTGGGATACTCAAATAGGTGAGCCACATCAGAAAAATTCTCTCCAATAACTTCTTCAACCTTAGTCACCAAATCTGCAACCTCCTTCTCACTATTCAAATCTACAATTAAAGGCTAAAAATATTTATTACACTTGATAGGTTTGATATACAGTTCATTAAATTGAAAAGACTGATGAAACACAAAATATGAAAGTAGCAAATAATGCTCTTCAACCAACTCTAACGTTGAATGCCCCATAAAATCTCACAAGCAATTATTATTATTATTCCGTCAACCCAAAAAAAATATATTAAAAAAATCACTTGTAAAATTTATAAAATAATAGCATATACATTATCTCATGTTTATTCTTAAGTATAGTGAGTGTTTAGTTTGTATTACATGCTTATAGAATTATGATGATATATATTTGAGTAATTTGTGTCATTTTGTAGTGTCATTAATAAAAAATAGAATTCTTTTCTATATCATTTGGCAAATGAGACTCTTTTATTTAAAATTAAAAATATTAGTAAATCTATTCCATTAAAATTATATTGAAATTTCAATACAATGTTCAATTACATAAAAATTGATAAACCTCCATATATTTTTTCTTATTTTCATCATCTATTATAGATTTTGTAAAGTTGGATTTGAGAAAAACATAAACGAAAAATGTCTTCATAGAGTGTTTTGTAAGCAAGTTTGACTAACACACACACGGGCGGATTTATGAATTTTTCTCAGCAGTGGCGGATTTCAACTAAGTTTTTTGTTGAAGTTAAATAAAGAAAATTTGAACTAATCATAATAATATTTACAAATTGCAATAAATATTCATAATCTAAATTAAAAAAGGAATTTCAAATAAAAAACATTTACATATACAATTTATAAACTTATTTCGGTTACTTGTAATAGTTCAATTTGAATGATTTCTCAAATGCTCAAAATCTCAAACCAAATTTGTTTTCTATGTATTCAAACAAAATCATGAATTAATTTCAAAACATAAACTAGTTTTGTACTTTTAAGATTTAACCAAACCTTAAAACTAAGATGATTTTTGTACTTGTATTTAGAATTTATTTATGAAATTTATTTTATTGCCTCCAAATTTAACTATTCCATTAATCTGTCTACTTAAATTTATTAATTTACATGTGTCTTATCAGTCTTGGGATACTTCAAAAAAAATTTCAGTTGGGATATATAGATCTGCCCCTATATATATATATATATATATACTGGCCGAACCAGGGGGACGGGGTCAAATGACCCTGATATCCGACGCACTCAAAAACATTAATTAGAAGCTGAAAATAATTTTCAGGCTCCACTTGTCTCACTCTACTGCAGAACATGGATCCCATGGTTTATTAATTTTGCTTCTATAGTCTTGAAAAACCCATGCAGATTTATTACTTTCCCAATCAATCTAACTTCTACTAATATATACTACTATTTCTTAGTACAAAAATATAGAGATACATCTTCCCATATATATATATACACGTGTAGGTTATAGATAATTTGTACTAGTAATACACATGGATGTTTAGGTGTTAACAGAATTTAAGATACCTTGTTGCATTCTTGTTATTTGTAGGAGTAATTTAGTGTAGGGATGTTGAGGCTTTTGGCATTGTTGCATTCTTGTTATACGTTTCAGTTGTACAATTGAAAGAAGTACTCTAAACGTTAATAAATAAATTTTTTTTACTGATGTATTTTGACTCTTTCTAAAAACGTTCTGATTCCGCCACTATATATATATATATATATATATATATATACACGTATGTATTACACACGATCGACTATATTAAAAGAGCTAGTGATAATCTTGATATTAATATAAAGATAGTACGCACATGATCCGGTGAATGCGCGCAGAAGCTAGCGGCAGGCACATGTCATCGACCAGTACTTCCTTGTTTTTCCAGGTCTTCATCCTTTCAGATGAAAAAAAACAAAAAAACATGCTCTTCTCATTTGCCATATTAATTTGTTTCGTTTGAATAACCACACATTCATACCCTAAAATTTATACTACTACATAGAAGTATTAATTTATAAAAGAAAAAGAAAAAGAAGGCTTAAAAAAAGAAAAAAAAAGGGAAAACAAACAAACAAAGAATAGGAAAAACAAACAAAGGTTCTGTAGGTAATAAATAACCTGATCAGTTCACCCAGCTCAAAACTTTGAATAGATAACCAAATTCATTGAGTAATTTTTTTTTATATATATATTTGTATAATTATTGTTGGTGCATGCATGCTACCAAAAATTAAGACGTATATAATACGTTATTTGTAGCAGAAAATGGACATCCTATTATTTTTTCAGTTACAGAAATGGACGCAATGGCAACATCAGATATGTCAGGAAGCAAAAGAAAGTGGAACATCATCTTATACTTGTATTATTTATTTAACATGCATGAAAATCCAACAAGGGTCCATATATATCAACTATCAATAAAAACGACAACACAAAAGGTTGTCTTATTTTATTTTTCTTCTTTTTTCAAATTTATTTGTTTTTAGTTGCTGACAAATAAGTGGTAGCTAGAGGTCGCTACGTTTTTTTCCTCGTGTCCAAAAAAAAAGAGAAGAGAGATCTCTACGTTCCTTTCGCTAGCTAGGGTTGATGAAGGGTAGATTTGAAATAATTATGTAAATAGAAAAAATGAAGAGAGAGTAGATTATGTATTTCCAACACCCCCTACTCTTTTGTTCATTAGACAGATTGAAGCCTATAATAATTGACACCCCATCCACACGAGTCGGGCCTCTCGCCAGTTCTCACAAGTTATGCCTAAATCATTGTTAGGTTTAGACTACGTGATAATAGAATGACTCTTTTGTATGAAATTAAAAGAATTTTATTTTTTTCTTTAATTCAAATGAAATTAATAAACCATTCTCATTCTTATTAAATTTATAAATTTTATTTTTTATAGAGGGTAGGGTATGAATTATGGAAATGACTAATTTCAATTAAGAATAGGATGACTCATTCTTCTCTCCATTTCATTCCCTTCTCTAGCATACCATTCTTTCATTGATTCCATCATTCAATCCAAACATATACCATTACTCTCAAAACTGATTAATTTGTTATATATATATATATATATATATATATATATATATATATATATAATTTTTTTATTCTTCTTTTTGAATATTAAAGTTGAAGTTTGAATTTAGCAACAAAAAAAAAAGTCCAAGTTTTACAGAATTTGATATATTATTCTAAAAACATCTTTATAATAAATTTTAAGAGTAAAGTTTATAGTTAAAAATATTGAGAAAAATTATATCTATATAGATGTATCAAATGCAAATATTAATATTAGAATTTTTTATTCATAAAAAATCTCTTTTTTAGACATTTTTACATAATACCACCTTCAACATTTGAAGGTGACAAAAAAGTTTATTCAATTTACCTTTTATTATTTCATGTACTACCTTTTTGTCTATTATACAAATTTCTATTCAACTTGCAAGAGGTCCAACCTGTGGAATGCCTAATATTTTTAAATTTCCATAATATTCGAATCAATCTCAATATTAATTTGACATATATAATAATCAATTAGTATTTGTCAAAGGTTGAAAAAGCAAAATTTTAAGATTAAGCGCATTTAACGTTGTAGGTCAGAGAACCATAAATGCAGTAAGTAGACTTTACGATTGCAATTATAATAGTCGCCTTTGGAAGTACTACAGCTAGCAAGCCCCTAATCATCTCATTGGCGGCCCAAACGTTGTCATAATTCAATTCCGCTTTCTCTAACCTTTATTTTATATTGCCGTCCTTAATCATTGCGTAATGTTTGAGTTCTCAATTTTTTTTTTTATAAAAAAGTATCTTAAATAATTAATTTGTCATTATTATATTGATTGATGAGTATACTTTTTGTAAAACTAATTAATTGTGTCAAAAAATATTAGTAAAATAATACCAAAAAAAGTTTAATTCTAACGGAATTATTTTATTTTCGAGAGAATGGATTCCGTCGAAATTAACTTAATTCCGATGGAATTTTTTGTCTGAAATACATTGATCTCCACAGAATTCAGTCAAAATCAGGCATAGTCCTTGGCGCGAATTTACATTAATTATAACGAAATATCTCTAAAAAATAATTTAGAATCGACGGAAATTAATTTTAACAAAATTTAATATCATATTATTTAAAATATTATTTGTGACTAAAAATTTAAGAAACTTATAATTGTTCTTAACAACTGGGCAACATATATAACACCACGGAGCTAGCACATTTCCAGAGCGAAGATTAATCGATTGGTATATATTTTATTGAGCCACTTTCTTTTGGGTTGATTTTTTAATATTTAATTACTACATTCCACTGCACTAACATTACCCACTACTCATGTAGGACTATAGGATATTACTAATACTGTATAAAAGTCTCAACCCTACTTTTTTATTTTTCTTCATTAGTTTATACACTGTACATCAATGCAGACCATACAATGAGGAATATTATCAATCATCATTATTTTGCTCTATATTTTGGGCGGTCCAAACCCTACAAGTTTTTTGAAATATATATTCGGTGTGGTGGTCAAATTAATGCACGATCTACGCATGGGTATATATTTCTTTTCTTGACATCATTGCTATATGCACTTGTTCATATTCATTAAAATTTTCTTTCAAGTTATGTGGCACATTCTGCTCAAACTTGATAGACAGAAATTAAAAGAGGTGAGGTTGAACTTGTGTATGTAAAGCATCAACATGATTTAAATTGGAGAAATATACGCATGGTTACTTATGATCAAAATTAATCCAAATCTTTTGGATTCAGTTTTATACTACCTCTATTAATAATTTTAAGCTGGCGTGATAGAAAAAGGTAAATGTTTTTCTTGCTGGATAGAAAGTGGGGTCGCCGTTCCTTCCGACATCATTTGTCTTCATCGTCACCAAAACTTTCAAATTAAGTTTCTCTTCCCGTCAATATTTTAGTTTGTGTTATTTATGCTTTGTATTTCTAGCTGTTCTTGTTGTTCTCTTCCTGTCGCTTAATGTTCTTTCTCGTTGTCTTTTGCTTGTATATAGTTGTTTTGAGGTTTTAGGCATGGCTTCTTGTAGGAGGGATTCTTTAGTGCCCTCTACGTACGTCCAGGGACCCTTTAGATGAAACCTTGTCTGATGCGGAGGGATCCTTAATTTCGAAAATTATGAGTTGTAATTTTCGTGCGAGTTTCGAAAATGCATTTTTCACGTTATTTTTTAAAAAGTGGAATTTTGTATACAATTAGGGAATTAAACATGCATGGATCATGATCGACTTTCAAAGGTAGGGTGTGGCCTTCGTCGATCTTGCCGTGGGTGGGAGGGAAGGAACAAAATGAGTAGGGGAAGTTAAACACTCGCATAATAATAGTCCTTCAAGTTCCCTATACTAATAGGGCCGCCCAATGGTGGAAGCGTGCAAAAAAAATTAACACTACTAAATAATGTCAAACGAATTTGCTAACCCCACTACTTAATAAAAGTGAAATAATTAGTTAATTAACTAAATAAAATAAAATAATTGACTAAAATTTTATTTTAAAAAAAAGGTAGTACAGTAAAGTAGCATAATCTAACATATTAATTAAAATTAGAAAACCCTAATTCAGAGCAACCCTATTTCGAATGAACAATATATCCCAAATTTTGGGATATCTCTTCGTTAGTATGAAATTCACTTTGATCAATTGATCAATACAGTATCGACACATAGGCCGGCAGGTGATCTCTCTTTGCGTGTATTAGTCAATTGACCAATTTATCATGAAATTAACTTCATGGAAACCGGATCCCTCTTCATCAAATTATAGGCCAATTAAAAGCCATCTTTGCATTTTTCTTCAATTCACAATCTTTAGCAATAAAAAATTGCAGGTAAAATCAAAAAACACTTTTCAAAAGGATCAATCTAGATTTGGCATCCCAAATTGTTTCTCCATCTGCTATATATATTTATGCATATGTACATATATCCACAAAGGAGTTTTCGATCACCTTGTACAATAGCATGGAGCGGCACCGCAACAAACGAAAATGGAGTTTGGTAGCAATATTTTTTAAATCTATCCCACGGTAGAGAAGACGAAGGCTTTTTCTTTCTTCTTCTATCTTTCTTTGTTCTTTTTTATTTATGGATTTGATGATCTTGAATTTGGGTATTTTGAGCTTTCAATTTATGAGTTTAATTTAATTTTGGATTTTTGAGTTTTGAGGTTTTGGGGAAAAATTTGAAGATGGTGATTGATTGAAATTTTTGGTTTGAGATTTCTAGGATTGATAATGTTGCAAGGGAAGTTTAATTAATATATGTATATGAGTTGTATTCTTTCTTGTAGAAATCGGTGATGAAGGCAAGATGGGAAGATTTTAGAGAGAGAAATCCAATGGGTCTTAAAGGTTTTATTTATTTTAAAAAATTTAAAGTTGGAGATTATAATTTTGAATCTCAATTTGTGAAATTTCAGATTAGATGAAGCGTGTCTATGAAAAAAGAGATGAAAATTTGTTTCTCTCTCCTTCTCTACTTGGGTCCTTGAATTTGGCTTCTGTTTTTTTTTAAAAATTGATAACATTTACAAATCTGGAATTTTATGTTATAACATTTGTTCAAGTAGTGAGTTTAGATGTCTTGTTCCTTTAGTTTCTAGAAAGAAGAGAGGAGGTAGACTTAAGATGAAGTATGAAAAACTTGGGATGAATTTTTCTATTTTTTTTTCTAGATCTGGGTTTGTTTGTTCTTATTATGGCTTTTTTTTTTATCAATTTATTCTTCAATCAGTTATTGTTTTACTTTTTACTTTTTTCTATTTGGTTTCCTTTTAATTTGTTCTTGTTTACATGTATTTTTATGGTCAAAACGTATAGTGATTTGTATTAGGGAGTATGAATATTGTATTAATTTGGTATTTCATTAATTTTATACGGTTAAATGTATAAATATATGGTCAAACTGTACTTATACTCTCTCTACCGGAACACATGGCAATTCCGACTACTTTTCTTGTTGGAAATAGCACGATAGTCAGTTATGGTTACTTAACAGTACCTTAGATAGCGTGATGAGAGTTTTTAAACCTCGGCATACTAAGTGCAAAATTAAGAATGCATACTTTGAGACCAGATTCGCAGATAACCCTAACTGATATTACAAATTATTCAAAATGCGACCTGATCAATTCCAAAAAACAGTTCCATAATTTACAAATATTAATGATGTACTTTAATTTATTCTAGGTTTACTCCTAAAAATTGTAAAATGTTAATTTAAGAGTGTAACATGATAATGCAATTATGATTTTTATGATGACAAACTTGATAACCTTGCGTCATTCTATACTACTAACAATTAAGATCGAAAATGACTTTAAATTTTTGTGGGACAGTAAATAATAACGAATGTGTCTTTTTTTGTGGAAGACAGTGATGAAGTTTGTAGAAGAATTAGTCAGATGAGATTACCATGGACGATTAAGCAGCTAATGTAACTAAACATATAGCTTTTACCTGGAACTTAAGCAGTTGGATCTATATATAATTAAGAACTTCAAATTGCTGAAAACGCGTACAATATCATACAACTTTCACGTTGGAATGTTGTTTTTGTGTCGATCACACCGACCTGAAAGAGGTATAATATTTTTGTGAACTAGAATTATTATCTGAAATCATATAATATAAACTTTGAATAACCTTGTTAATTGTTGAGGCATGTTACTAGCAGCAAGGTCAACTGCCCTTAATTATGAACAGCCAAATTAAACACTAAAAAAAAATCCCATACTCCATCTACGTACTATCCAAGAGCTTCATGCATGCATGCAGCTTTTGTTAGCACGATTATTAATTAACCTAATAGTTATATTTTGTGCCAAATCATTGGTATTACACCTAACCTAATCATAGGATTGTGAAGTTGATCATTATTTTCTTTTGTTCTTGATTAACAATCAATCTAGGTCAAACCATTTATAGTATTCTTGCTCCTTGATCGCCTCATGAATGTAAATGCAATGTAATGACAACCATTCCGTGACAGCTAGTTCGGATGACTTTGAGCCTAAGAGGGACTATAAAATGGGACATATATGTTCTAGCTTAATAATTCTCACAGACAAATATTAAAGTAAATTGAAGTATAATCTTAATTATGGCCACTTCATCAAAATTTTCAGTATTTTTCTTTCATCAACTGATATTATTGGCTTTTGTTATCGGCATCGCCAATGGAAAGGATTTGGAAGTAGGGTTTTACAAGAAAACATGCACTAATGTCGAGGTCATAGTTAGATAAAGCCATCTCGGCTACACCAACTCTTGCTGCCCCTTTGTTGAGAATGCATTTTCATGACTGTTTCGTTAGGGTATGTAAAAAATACATTTAATTCATTAGCTAAATTATGTTTAATTTTCAATTCCCATTTGAAAGAAAATTAATTATTATTATTATTTTGTTTTTATTTATTTATCTGCAGGGTTGTGACGGGTCAGTGTTGTTGAACTCATCAATTAATCAAGCTGAAAAAGATGCATTTCCTAATCGAGGCCTAAGAGGGTTTGACGTTGTGGACCTAAGTGCAAATTAGGGTTCACATGCCCTAATTAAATTAAATGCACAATTAGGGTTCCACAACCTCCTTAAATGTAAAAATTAGGGTTCATACACCTAATTAAATGAAGACGAAAAAGTCGAAAATAAATGTGCTAAATTCGAGAGAAGTCTCCATGTGTCCTGAGGCAAAAGGCTCGTGGAGGCGGCTCGTTTTAGGCTCGTGGAGGCGGCAGGGGACAATGACTGTTGGTTCAAGGGCGGAGCAAAAACAGTAGCCCCCTTCCCTTTAAACGAGATGACCGCAGGACCAAGACCAAAGGAACAGATGGAAGAGGCTTCCTTAACTGAAACTTGAATCGAGTTTCGCAAAGAAGAAGAAGGACCTACAGCCAAAATACCAGCCAGAGGTAAGGGGGAATATTCTCAGGCACCTGGTGTGCATGACCAAAGTTTGAGATCTTGCCAGAGGTAAGCTTGTACATCCGAGGAGGAAACACCATGAGCAGAAAGGAAATTCATGAGGTGGTCATTTTTCCTTCTTTCAAACAAAGCTTCTTCCCTATCCTTCTGAGTGAAGTGTTGAGCAGCTAAGAAAATCTCTTTAGCATTCGGACCAAAAGCAGGGCCGATATTGAGCTCTGCCGGAGAGTCCGGTAGAGTTTGATCTGAATCATCAGAGTTACTGTCAAGAGCCAAGGGAATAGGGAAAGGCTTAGATTCCCCTATGCTTTCGCAACGGACCAGAGAGGGAGGAGGGACAGCAAGCCCAAAACGAGCCGCCTCCACGAGCCTTCTGCCTCGGGACACGTTGGCCCACGGGAAAACATTTGCAGATGCGACCATGAATCGAACCAGATCGAAACATTCTGCTGTCGATGGACAAACTTTGCCGGAATATCGACCGCAAACGAAGGATGGTCAGGCCCCGGTTCCCAGGGTTAGGGTATTCTCTATTATGAGCTTACTCAGATAAGAACTAAACTGGTTGATTTTCTTTCACCTATCGGTCGGCTGGCTTTAAGCAACCTTCGCATTTCTTGCTGAGATCCCAAGTCTCCAAGTGGTCCCTCTTGACCAACCACGACCTTGGCGTTTTAGAGAATCACGCTCCTGTGTCGTAAGACTTGTAGCTCGGCAGTCCACCGGGTGGGTTTGTTTATCCTTCCAGTTTCGAGTGTTTTATTGGGTAGTTATAGCGGCCCATAGGCACGAGATGTACCTTGTGGGGTGCTGGGGGGCTGGGGGGCGGCGGTCCCCTGGACATAGTCCTTTCAGGCAGTGGCCGTTTAGTCCATGGTCCATTGGATGGTCGGTGCAAGGCCAGAAATTGGAACACATTGATTCCGCTCGTTCCCGTCCTTCACTTCAGGGTCTGTCCCTCGGTGTGGTCAGTACTTCATACTGTCGGGCAGCGAAGCTTACACTTGTTCACTAATTATAATGGTTCACCAGGGCCTTTTTCCTCCTCCCTTTTCTGCTCACTCGTAGGGGTCCGGACCCCCACAAAGAGGGAGGGAGTCGACTGAACATCTCAGCCATTGGCGGGAATTTAGCCCACATCCGATCCCCAATTCTTGTTCACCCCCGATGATCGTGTTGGGTGAACTGTGACCTCGTACGATCGTGTCGGGTGAGCAACAGCCGCTTCGTCACAGTACTTATGGGCTAACGGGTCACACTTTGGCCAAGTATCCTACAAAGAGACTCCCGAGAGCCAGAAGTATTAAAGGAATGGCCATAGGAATGGGCGCATCATGACATCGTAAGATGTCTCACACGAATGAATTAGTTGGTACTAGAAATGTTAGAAAAAGTAAACGAAAAGAGTAATAAGAAGTGAACGACCTGGTTGTCAATATTGTAGTTATGTAATATTATTTGTGAATAATTAATTTTTGATATATATGATAAGGAAATATTTATTCAATGTGGATTTAAACGGAGAAATTTTTAACATGTGATATTTGTTGAAAGTTGGTATTTTATCTTGTCCGATAAAATAATTCATTCAAATATATTATTATAATATTACATTATAGTAGTATGATGTGATTAAATAATAGTATGATTTTTATAATTTGAATGGTAATATTATTATAGTAAATTCATGGTATAAAAGTTAAACGAGGTGGAAGAGTGCAAATTGAATTTGAACTCTTATGATGCAAGCAATGATGTCATCGGGGCAATGATGATGTCATAAATTATGGCGAAAAGACTATTTTACCCTTACTCTGCTGAGCCTATAAATAGAAGCTCATTTTTTTATTATTTCTCACCAATTCACTAAAGCTGTAGAGAGAGAAAGTATAGAGAAAATAAGAGAGAAAGAAGAAGAGTATTATGCTATTACGCTAGTACAGTCTCTAAATTTTAAGGTAAGGGGTATTATTTCTTTCGTATTCATGAAAAGAGTTATTTTCTTTCAATACTCATAAGGGTTGTTATTCCATTCTTTATTATTCTGTTGGAATAACCTGTCTACGCGGACTACCGCATGCATGGTGAAATCCTGTTGTTATTCTATTATTTATTATTTTGTGGGAATAACCTGTCTACGCGGACTACCGCATGCCTGGTGAATAACCCTTCGTATTCAGTTGTTATTAAATTATGAAAATAATCTGTCTGAGCGGACTACCGCCAGACGGGTGAAAATTCAATTGCAGTTTCGTATATTGTTTCATTTCAGATTCTTAACTCTAAACTTACTACGGTAAGTATTGTTTCTATAATTCCTGAAATGATCAGATATTACTTGAGTTTTGCGCTTCATCTAATATTATTTCACTGGAATATTGATCTGAACTTTCTTGTGAAATTTTTATCTTTTTATGTCGAGTTACTATTCACGGGGTACTATTTACGGTAAAAAAAATTTTCTTCAAAATCATCTTTGATTGGATCCAAGTTTTGACCTTTATTCTTGAACTCTGAATAAATTCTCTAAGATTTGTCCTTTATCTCACTGGATCCGTTATTCGTATTATTTTTCATCATCCTCAGTTCTAAATGGTGATATAACTGAATATCTTTGGCCTGTAGTGCAAAGATGAATAATTACGTGATGAATATCTTTGGCCTGTAGTGCAAAGATGAATGATTACCTGATGAATATCTTTGGCCCGTAGTGCAAAGATGGACAGGTGTTGAGATGAACATGACTAACTGATGATACAAATGAATATCTTTGGCCCGTAGTGCAAAGATGGATATTTGATTTGAGATGTATATTGATTGATGTTACAGGGATAAAATATTAATGATGGACTTTTAAATCAAAAAAGATACTAGACATCATTCTCTACTTAACTCTTCTAATGAATTATTATTTCCGCTGCGAATATTGATCTAAAACTTGTTGTCCATAATATTTTATCTGATTTATTGAAGGCTAACGATAATTTATTTTTCATCATTTTAGTCATAATATTCTTTACTGGGCTAGTTGAGCTCACCCTTTTCTTCCATTGTTCTCTTCAGGAAATGAGAATATCGCGGGTACTAGTCGGGGAATGGAGTGATGATCCGAGTTAGAGCTGTAGAAGTTCTCACTATTTTTTTATTTAAAATAGTGTGATAATAAATGTAATGAAGACTTAGTTTGAATGTTAATATTTTCTACATGTCTGTATTGACACTCACAGTTGTGTGGTCGTATTTTGCACGACCGTGTGATATGAAAGATTGTATTTGAATTTTATTGAGTGTATTTGGCGACTCAGAATGGGTTGGGTTGACTGGACTTATTTTGGGGGCGTCACATCACACACCTAATTAAATGAAGACGAAAAAGTCAAAAATAAATGTGCTAGACCCGAGAGAAGTCTCCACGTGTCCCGAGGTAGAAGACTCGTAGAGGCGGCTCGTTTTGGGAATTGATTGAGGGATTGGATTGGTGGCTAGAAGGACAAGATGATCTGGGCATTACTCTATTGACTAAGGGTATTTTTGGAATTTCTCCGAGGACATGTGTCTAGCACGTGACTACTTTCCTGGAAGCTCTATAAATACCCCTTCCATTCCATTGGGAAGGGGACCTCTCTCTGGACCTCTCTTTAGACTAAGGACTTGGACTCTTGGAAGATAGAAGGACTCAGACATTCTCTCTCAAGACTCAAGAATACTCTTGGAATCCCCATAACCCTGATAAGGTTTCCGAATTCTAGGGGTGGAAGGACTCAAGAAGAATGCTTTTGGAATCCCAATAACCCTAACAAAGTTTTCGGATTCTAGTAGTTCTGTCACGCGTCATTGGAGTAATCGTCCGCCTATTCTTCTCCCCTCTTCAATCAATCAATCAATCAATTCCATGCTATTCGTGGATTTCTCTCCTCCTCAGCCAACACAAACCCTAACCCTAACAAGGTATGATTTCCTTGCCCACAGACGTTATAGATCAAGTGAAGTACGCCGTAGAAAAAGCATGCCCTAATGTGGTTTCTTGTGCTGATATAGTGGCCTTAGTAGCTAGGGATGCAACTGTTAAGGTAATTCAGTTTTATTTGTTGTCCATCTTTTTTTATTATTATTGTTATATATATTTCAAAAAAACAAAAGATTTGCTATGAGACTTGAAACCTAATTACTACCACGTAAATAACACTTGAAATGCAACTTTTAGACGAAAAATATTCCCTAGTTCTTTTTGTTTTCTTTGTGTGTGTATATATATATATATATATATATATTTTGAAATGTTTGAATTTAGACTTAACACACTAACTACTTGCTCTCGCGTAAAGAAGCATCTGATAGCACTTGAGTTAGCTAGACTCGTGGTATATGTGAAATTAATTATTACTATATTGGAAATCCATTTTTCTACGTACTCAGGTCAAAGGACCATCTTGGAAAGTAGAAACCGGGCGAAGAGACGGAAGAGTGTCAAATTTGAATGAGGCATTAACAGACTTTCCACCTCCAACTGCAAACATAACTACATTGATACAAGATTGGCAAGGAAAGGTCTAAAGTGTTAAAGACCTAGTAGTCTTATCAGGTAATATTTAATTTCAATGATAAAAGAGATACAAATTACATGAACCTTATATATATATATATATATATATATATATATATATATATATATATATATATATATATATATATATATATCACAGTTAACTGAGATTAATTTAATGTAATTAAGCCCTTATATTTTTATTGAATATAGGTGGCCACACAATTGGAATTTCACATTGCTTTAACTTTAACAACCGTCTTTACAATTTCACCGGAAAGGGCGATACTGATCCGAGTTTGGACCCTAAATACATTACCAAGTTGAAGAAGGAATGCCGGCCCGGAGACCAGAACGCAACAGTAGCGATGGACCCCAAAAGTTTTAAGAAATTTGATGATAATTACTATGCTCTTGTGGCAAACAAACAGGGGTTAATGCAATCAGATAGTGCCCTACTTAATGACAGCAAGACCAGAAAATATGTCCAACGTCAAGCTGCCACGCATGGAACAACTTTCTTCAATGATTTTGGCGTTTCTATGGTTAAAATGGGCAGGATTGGAGTTCTTACAGTCAGTGCAGGTGAAATTAGGAAAGTGTGTTCCAGTGTTAACTAGTAGTTGGTCGTTTTAAGCTCCCATGCATTCTAAATTTATCTCTGGACAAGGTCTAGAGTTATTAATTAGTATTTTGTAACTTTTTTGGTTTTTTATTTTTAATTTCTGGATTTATGTGTACCTGATTCTCTATGTTTATTCAACTATGTTTAATTTACAAAATTTGTAAACAGTAAGGGATGTATTCTTGTCCTATATATGTTTACTCCTAAAAATAATAAGTTGTTGATTTAGTAGTGGTGGCATGAATATAAAATTAATAAACTTGAATATATTGCGTTATTTTATAATACAATTATTAAAAAAAGATTATTTGTGTGGAACATAAGTTGATACATGCAAATGTTTTTGTGTTTTTTTTTTTGCTAAATTAAATGTTTTTGTGTTTAGCCGAGATATTTACAATAAGTTTATTAAATGAAATTCAAGAACACAATTAACCAAGTAGGTTATTAATTTTGCAACATTTACGTATACTATATATCATGAGGGAAGTGATTGCTTAGTTGAACGACATGGTTATATATATAGGATAGGACTCTGGAACGAACAGTTCGTTTACGAACATATGTAGGGCAATTGTTGAAGGTTGTTGATTGGATGAGAATATTTAACACTAATTACGAATAAATAATGGTAAATAATTGGGCCAATCAACAACCTTCAACACTTGACCCTACATATGTTCGTAAACGAACTGTTCGTTCCAGAGTCCTATCCTCTATATATATATATATATATATATAAGAAATTCTTGAAATATCGATGTTGAAATGATAGTGATATAAGTGTGACTAAATTACAGTCTGATGTTAATTTGGCAATGTAAACAATTAAATACAGCACTACCAGAATCGTTGATTTCAGTGAAGGATAAATTCGTAGCTCGTTTCACTTCAGCATTCGTCGCCAATGCCTCTACTATATTTGTGTCGCTGGATGTCAATTGTGACGGACAGTTCAGATGATGTATGCAACATTTGTTCATCGCTAAAGCTGCTGCTAGTTCGTTTTTAAAAATGGCAGATTAATTAGTGATGGGCAAATCGTCACCTATTGTTTCATCTGTGATGGACAAATCTGTCTCCTATCCCAGTATTCATCTGTGATGGACTATCTGTTGACTGTTGCTGACATTCTGTCAAATCCGTCGCTAATTCTTTGTGGCTACTGTATATGTATATATATATATATCATTTGTACACATCTGTTCTTTATTTTACAGGTCTCTATTGAGTCAGAGACATAATAATATTTAATATATTCAATTTTATCCAACGTTCGATACTAAATCAACAAATTATATTAATTTTCTTCAAATTAACATAGTTTCATCAGAGTAATATTTACAAAATAGTACATATATATATAAGTTTCACCATGAGCAAAATCAAGCACTAAAAAAATCAGGCATCGTCGATCTGTATTGCTTTAAAGTGTCTAATTCTTGGATATGGTAGAAATCCTTCAAAAGTTTATTTTTAAAAATTCATATAGCAATTATAATATACAAATATCCTATAGAAATAATTAATTAGTAGAATTAATATGTATCTACACAACCAATGTTCAATCTAATTTATTTTCCAACATGGGTTGCATACTCTACTTTAATTCGCATTACCGTATAAATAACTAGGCTGGATAAGATATAAAACATATATTTAATATTACGAAGTTCCTCATCCAACAAAGATGTTCCAACGACTGCAAGTCCATAGGTTGCTTCAGTACATAGCAAAAGCAAATGAAGGCTAAACATAAACAAAATGTAAAAAAATCTATAAATTTCAAATAAGCTTAGCTAGCTCCATATAATAGTGATAGTTGAATATATACATTTAATTTAATATATATTTGCCTCTTCAACTCAATAGCGGACATATATCTCTTCAACTAATTACAAACTGTAACAGTATGTAAAAACCATTATCCCAAATAAAAGTGTACGTCGTTCATATGCAATCAGCTAAACTACAAAATAATTAGATTTGGAGGCCCAAAAATAAAGATCAACCAACCATCCACTTTATATCATATCACAAATTGTACAAAATAATTATTGTTTGATCTATAGCCAAAAATGTTTGCCATTTTTTCAAAATCAAGGTAATTTTCTACACGATAACGTATATTACAAATTATACGATATAATATTATAGTAAAATTTGTAGACCCAAAGAAAAAATAGTTAGATAAAATCATGGCCATGGACGTTTAAGCTGCTAATGCAATATATATATATATATATATATAATCAACAGCTTTTATGTTATAATAAATCGAAATTAAGCTTCTATAAGAATTTCAAGTTGCTGAACACAACATGACAACACGTTCAAATGTAGGTAGTTTTCATTCCAGATCAATCTCTGGAATTAAGAGGTATAATATTGTTATCAACTAGGATTATTATCTGAAATCATATAATTAATAAACTCGGAATGACCTTGTTAATGATTTTTAGGCATGTTACTTGCAGCAAGGTCAACTGCTCTTATTTATAACAGCTAAATTAAACCTTTTTTTAAGAAATAAAAACTCACATACTTTATCTACTATCCGATCGAGAGCTTCATTCAGCTTTTGTCACTTGAATAATTTAGTGCTTCCTCTATAGATATTAAATCATTTTGGTACTACGTACAGCTAATTAAATTATATAGAATGTAAATTTGACAATTTCTTTAATTTGTTCATAGAATATAAATCAAATTAAGTCAAGCGATTATAATATTCTCCTTGATCGTTACCTGAATGCAATAAATAATGCAAATGCCATGTAATGACAACCCTTTCGTGACAGATTCAAAAAACTCGATTGAACTATAAAATGGGATATGATCTAGATTAATTCTCACAAAAAAAGAAAGAAAGAAAGTTGGAAGCCATAAGCTAATTGTATTGTCAATGGCTACCTCAAAATTTTCAGTATTTTTCTTTCTTCAACTGATATTATTCGCTTTTGTGATCGGCATTGCTAACGCAAAGGATTTGAAAGTAGGGTTTTACAAGAAAACATGCCCCAATGTCGAGGTCATTGTTAAGAAGACGATAGATGAAGTCATCTCGGTTGCACCTACTCTTGCTGCCCCTTTGTTGAGAATGCACTTTCACGACTGTTTCGTTAGGGTATGTAAAAAGTTATTATTAATTTTTGAGATTTTTCCCGTTTGTAAATATATATATTAATTAATATTTTCGTGTTATTACTAATTATTTGCAGGGTTGTGACGGGTCGGTGCTGTTGAACTCATCAAGTACTAATCAAGCTGAAAAGGATGCATTCCCTAATCTAAGCATAAGAGGGTATAACAATATCGATAAAGTCAAGTCCGCCGTAGAGAAAGCATGCCCTGGGGTGGTTTCTTGTGCTGATATATTGGCCTTAGTAGCTAGGGATGTAACCGTCGCGGTAAAGTTTCTTAATTTGATTCTCTATCTATCTTGTTTCCTTAATTTATCACAATATATATATATATATATTTCAAAAAACATTTTCACTGTGAAAACCCTAATTAACTGTGTATGCCCGTGTAAAGAATGGTCTAATACATACCACTTGAGATAGATAGAACTCGTTTATGTAAAATTATAAATACAAGAATGAATTTCATTTTTCTTCTCAGATTAAAGGCCCATTCTGGAAAGTAGAAACTGGGCGAAGAGACGGAAGAGTGTCAATACTGACCGACGCCTTAACAAACTTACCACCTCCAACATCAAACATAACCGCATTGATACAAGATTGGCAACAAAAAGGTCTAAGTGTAAAAGACCTAGTAGTCTTATCAGGTAACAAATTACGTACATGGAACTTACATTAACAATAGTTAATATGAGATTAATTTAATATGAGCCCAAATTATTACATATTATTGTTGAATATATAGGTAGCCACACAATTGGAACTTCACACTGCTTTAACTTTAATAACCGCCTCTACAATTTCACCGGAAAGGGCGATACCGATCCGAGTTTGGACCCTAACTACATTGCCAGGTTGAAGTTGAAATGCAAACCCGGAGACCAAAGGACAATTGTAGAGATGGACCCCGGAAGTTTTAAAACATTTGATGAAAAATACTATACCCTTGTGTCAAAGAGAAGGGGACTAATGCAGTCAGATGATGCCCTACTTAACGACCTCGAGACGAGAAAATATGTCCAACTTCAAGCTGCCACTCATGGATCAACTTTCTTCAAGGATTTTGGTGTTTCTATGCTTAAAATGGGTAGGATTGGAGTTCTTACAGGCAGTGCAGGTGAAATTAGGAAAGTGTGCTCTAGGGTTAACTAATAGTTGGCCGGTTTTAAGCTCCCATGCATTCTAAATAAACTTCTATCTAGATCGAGTCTAGACCAAGGTCAAGATCGAGCTAGTGTTGGTTTCTAATTAATAACGGATCATTTGTAACTTTTTTTTGTTTATTTAATTCATATATATGATTCAAGTATACCTGATTCTATTAGATTATTCAGGGCTTTAGTTAATTGTTTGATCATCAGAAAATAATTAAACATTTACTTCATTTACTTATTATGATCATTCTTAAATATTTTATTGGTTCAAACAATCACGTTCTCCCGGGCTAGCATATATGTAAATGTTGTAAAATTAGTTAACAATCCTACTTGGTTAATTAATTATGTGTTCAATAAATTTATTATACATCTCCAAATATTTGAATAATACTACGTCTTATTTTAGAAAGCCATGCATCTTAAGAAAAATTGTCATTCGCCCACATCACTTTCTAGCTCAATTTATAACATTATGTCACTTGTTAGTCTATGAGTAGAAAACAAAATCTTATTTTTTGAGATTATCACATTCAAAAATGGAACTCCCAATTTGTGACTGCGAGATAATTACTACTTTAGATACGGTGAAATTATATAACGGAGAAGCACTAGAGGATCCAGAAATTGTGTTGAGCTATGGTAATATTTTTTTTTAAAAAAATATCTTTAAAAAAGTTGAGATTAAGATAATTTACAAAGTAAAGTGATATTTCCACCGAGTTCTCCTCAAATGAATTAGTATACAAAATAAAAATATTATTTTTTCTTTTAAAAATAACCCATCCACAACAATTATCAAAATATAATACTATTATAAAAAGTGATGAGTAGTAAATAAGATTGTCAGATCAAAATATTGAAATTGAGACAATTATTATATTTTCAGAGTAGAATAATTATTCAGAAAAAAAGATTGTAATTATGTATATGTATATGCCTAGAGGAATGGTGAATAGGTGTCTAAACTAAAATGTGATTGACGAATTTTTATTTTCCTGTTACATGTCTAAAACAGACGGGTGAAATCAATAACTTTTAGTATCTGCATCAAGTTTTCAGCAGAACAAGATTACACATATATATGGTAACTATTCGAATACAGAGAGAAACTTAAATAACAGGGTTACTCAAACCACACAAATTAACAAATTATAGACAATAAGATTTTTACATGGTTCGGCCCTTAACTTCTAAACTAATGGCCTAATTCACGTTGGAGACTTCTTTTATTAATAAATTGTTCAATCAAATACAAATACTCAATGTACAAATAAGCTCTGTTTATTGTTGGACACGACTTCCCCTTGTGCACCTCTGCAACTTTTGCACCATTGCAACTTTATCACCACTGAGACTTTTAGAGCTTCTTTTGTACAACCTTTATTCACTAATGGATCAACCAACCCAAACAAGGCTTGAATTCAGATTTTAATAAAAGAAATATGAGTACAATGAACTATGATTTTCCAGCCAAAAGAAATTAAGAATAATACAATTAATTGCTGAAAAATACTTTTGAAAACTCTCAATGTAAGATTCTCTATATATGATGGATTATAGCTTTAAGAGTTCTGCCTTCTGTTGGCCAAGCAGGATGAGTATATATAATGAAGGAACAACAGCTATAAAAAATTGTTAGCAATAAAGTCCTATGATTTAAGCCCCTAATAATGTCCAACGGATAAAAGATCAGCTATCAAAGATATGGTTTCCAAAGTAGTCTGAAAAGCTTATTTAAAGGAGAGAAAGAGTCTATATGATAAGGTACCATGGACTTGATTATGGGCTCCATGACCTTTATTTTGGGTACCATGGCCTTGATTCTGGCCTTTATGGCCTTAAATATAAACATTTATGGTCTTTAATTCTGGTGTCCATGACCTTAACTCTAAACTTTTATGATCTTGATTCAGGGCCTCCATGACCTTCATAGCCTTGATTATGCCCTCCATGACTTTAATTCTTGCCCCATAACACTAATTTTGGATCTCTATGACCTTAATTGTGGGTCGTCATGACCTTTATTCAGGCTTCCATGGCCTTCATTCTGCTCTCAATGACTTTGATGTTGGGCTCTATGGCCTTGATTTCTAGTGTAAAGCTCATTTTCTTTTGTTTTATGGATTTCCTTTTCAGTTCTACATTCAACTTGTGAATGATAGCTTATAAATTGGGGATCAACTACTTATATATCAGCTGATGTCCAAACAAACGCATCCTTATTGTTCCTCGGAATTGGACGAATTTGTCTTTAATTTCCTCTTTCAAACCAGAACCCGCATAGATAAGTTTCTCAAGATCTATATCTTCTAATAAAATTGGGACTACTTCCTTTGTATGTCATCCTCTTTGATTTTTATCCTCATATATCCCTCGTATCTAAAAAATTAATAGGCAAGACTTGCCACCCCATCACTATTGTGCTTCATGACTAAGAAGTAGCAGTAACTAGCTACTTTATGATCACCCTTGACTTCCTCTATTCCACTTGTTGGGAACTTCAATTTCATATGATATGTAGAGTTAGTTATATCCTACCAAGGATAATGTTGTGTGGTGAAAGGGTTTCCACAACCAAAAAAATTATCATCCCCCTTGTTTGTAACATTTTTTTGAGTATAGTAAAATTTTTGTAGCAAAAAAATATTTAGTAACCAAAATGAAAATCGACCCCTAATACAGTAATTAAAATATCAATTAACGTTTCACGTAACATGAATCCACCTGTCACATATTCAAGAGCCCCATATCACAATTATTACACGTTAGTCTATTCAACAATTTCTTCAATTTTTTAAACGAAATGATAACTAATGACTAGTTTGTAATATTTTTTTTGAGTATAGTAATGTCTTTGTAACAAAAAAAATCAGTAATCAAAATGAAAATCAACCATTAGTACAGTAATCAAAACACCAATTATCCGAAATAAGATGCTCCACTTGATCAAATCTTTGGACAATTTTCTTGCTAACTAAGAAAGAAAAAGAGAGACCATATGGTGTATCCGGAAAGGGGAAAAAGGAGGGGAAAAGATGATCAAGAACACCTAGTATTAAATGACCAAAAAGTAATAAGTTGTGAAAAGGACTTATTCATCACGAAGGAAGTCTGTTTCTTTTGTTCCTTTACATTGGTTTCCAGCCTTTCTTAAGCAAAAAGCATGTACAAAAATGTACTTAACAAGAACATATTTCATTTACCAACATAAAAAAAGGGGAAGAAAGAAGGAAGACTATACTTTCAAAATAATGGATTTACTTTTTAAAGACTTACTACGTACATGGTCTGTTTGGGGTAAATCAGTTTCATAAAGTGCTTACTTAGTAGGAGTAACAAGTGTTGTTGTGTGATCAAATGCACCAAGTAGTATAAAACACAGTCACTCTTGGCATGCCAAAAGGCACAATGTTCCTATTCAACTCCATATGTTTCTTCACATTCCAAACCTGTCATCACTTAGTGTTCTTGAAAGGCTTAATCAGCCTCTTCATTCTTCATTCGACTCCAAATGATGAAACTAACAAATATCTCCAAAACTAATTTTCCTATCTATTGCTGGTTCATTCAATTTGTTATTGTGTTAAGTTTGACCTCACTAGTAATATGGCGAAGTCTGATCCCAAAAAGTCCGATTCTTGCCATCAGGGATATACTCATTCTAACCTCAATTGGCCAGAATTCGACACTTCAACACGAATCACTTCTTTGTAACGCTTCTCTCGTCTTCAACCTCGAAATTACAAACCCTAACAAAGGCATAGGAATTTACTACGACAATATCAACATGATCATCTTGTTTCGCAGCAATCTAGTTGTTGGGACAAAGTCCATGCCATCTTTCTACCAAGGCCACAAGAAGGTTAGTTTGCTCGAAGTACTAGTTAATGCTGACCAGAAACACTGCAAAGGAATTCCCAGTGGGAATATAGATCTGAGGGTGGCTGCAAAGACTGCGATTGTATATGAATATCGGATATTCAGGTGGAAGACAAAGCATCGCCGAATGGGGTTTGAAGGAACCATGACACTAAGTCCAAGTGGAACCAGTTCAGGGAACAACACAGAGTTACACAAGACAATGAAGCAGATTTAAAAATTAAACCTAGAGTTTGTTTAGTTCTTCCCGAATTGGTTTTGTCCGCTCGTGTTCTAGACTTCTATTATATGATTGCAATATTTTATACTCCTAACTATCTTTACAAGTCCAGATTCTGATATTTTTTGCAAAATAATGAAAAAGTCAGATCCTATAAGCTGCCATGGTGGCCAGTCATGTAGATTATTAGTAAAAGTATTTGAATCCTTTACTTGGAATAAAGGAGAGACACGAACATGGAATCTGGAATTTAAGACGATGTTCGTGGAAATTGATGGTATGGTCTTTGTTTATAACTTTATCAAGATTTATGGATCAACCCAAACCTTATGACTTGTTTACAAGTGCAAAGTTGTAGCAATAAACTCTTGAGAGCTAGATTGATTATCTTTAGAGTGCAGTTCACTCAAATAGATAGGAAAGTCATGGTTTCTCTGTCGAGTGCTTCAAAAATTACTTGATTGATATTGTTTAATCTTTTCCTTATCATCTCTGTCAAGGAACAACATTCACAGATACCAGTCCATTTCAGAAAAACCTCAATGATCTTCTTTCTTCTTTATCCTCAAATGCTTCTGTCACGAAATTTTATAATACTTCCATATGGAATGACTTGGATACAGTATATGGTATATTCTTCTGCTAGGAACTTCCGAAAGCTTTGTCAAAACACAAAGGAAGCAGTTGCGTGGGAAGAGAATTGTCAATTGCGCTACTCCAACCAGAATTTTGTTGGCCATATATTTGGATGTTGATGGAAACATAAATCAAACCAACCCGGAGAATGTCTCAGATCCTAAACTAGTTCAATCTCTAGTGAACGCCACATTACACAATATCAGCAACATAGCAGCTTAATTTCAGCCCTTCATCTGGTATGTATGTATGCTACTCAAGATGTACGTACGCCTTTCGGATGAAGAAACAGTATATATATGCTCTTGTACAGTGCACTGTAGACTTGTCTCCAGATGAATGTAATACATGCCTTGAGGTTGCAATATCAAACATTTCTAGCTGCTGCTATTTTTATCGAGGGGCGAGACTTCTTAGCCGTAGTTGCTACTTGAGGTATGAGTTTTATCCTTTTTACAAAGCCAAATAAGTTATTCTTATTTTATGGAGTATCAAATTCAGGAGTAATTTGCATAGTCCTATTTATTTGGTGAAATATAATCAATCATACATACTAATAAGCCTTGAAATTAAAGTTTAGTAATCAAAATATGTAGGGAATAAAATTCAGTTCCTTGTTTTAAAATTTTCATCAGACGTGCTGTAGTAATCAAAATGCATGGGTGAAAAATGAATACCAAGTTGAAGTAGTCATTGTCTTCATAATCTTCGCAGTTTCAATCATCTCCCTGCTCTTGGGAGTACCCATTATGAACCTCCAGTTTAATTAATATATACTCCCTCCGAGCCACAAAAAGGGTCTCATTTGAGCTTGTTAGTTTAAATAACGTGCTATGATAATGAAATTATGATGAATTCTCAAAGATACTGTGCATTTTATGCTATTATTATTACCAACAAATGGACTCTTTTTTTGTCTCCATGTTAGTCAGTCCAGGGAATCCAAGTAATATGAGCACAATATAAAACTAACCTTTAAAAGCAGATGGCATATGTCTGAGAATGATAAACATTACATTGGCGGCGAAGCCATGTTCATTTGTATTTGTTCGTCGGATATTTGCCAAGAGCAGAGAGGTAAAAGAAAGGGCCTGCGGCGAAGGGTAAAAAGGTTTAATGTGGCTGCTGGGATTCGAGCCCAGGTCTCCACGGCCACAACGTGGAATTCTCACCACTAAACTACAGCCACTTATATGATGCGTACCAATTTTCGCTTCTCCAGTTCTATGAAATATCACGAAAAGTCTCATTTAATTGTGTTCTTGGTCAGTTTGTTAAATCTTAAAGTTGAGTATTGATGTGATTTTTTATTGAGTTTTAGTAATGTAATATTCAATACTGTATATTACTTAACAAGTATTATGAATTATAAAAATGTTATTTTGAAAATTAAAATAAACTTATATATTTTTGTGAGACGGAACATAGCGTTAAAAGTGGCTACGGGGTTTGCTACGACTTTTTACTATCGTCCGACCGTTACTGACGCTTTTACTTCGTTTCAATATATAATGACTGAAGCTAATTTTGGTTGGTTAATCCGATCAGTTCATCGATGGTCGGCAAGTATGATGGTTCTAATGATGATCTTGTATGTATTACGTGTGTATCTCACTGGTAGATTTAAAAAACATCGCGAATTAACTTGGGTTACATATGTGGTTTTGGCTGTATTGACTGCATCTTTTGGTGTAACTGGTTATTCCTTATCTTGGGACCAAATTGGTTATTGGGCGGTGAAAATTGTAATAGGTGTTTAATTACTTAAGTACACATTCATGTCTAGAATGATCACAATTTTTTATAATAATAAAAAAAAAACTACATACATAGTGAATTAGTGACTGGGAAGAGATTTGCTTATGCTGCATTGCATTTATAAGGAACCTATCCATTAATCTTCTGACTCATAAGGCTTGATGAGTAATGAAAATTTTGGATGGAAGAAGAAGATGATAATTAGTTTACCCAATGCAATCCAATCCAATCCATTTCATTATATATAGAAGAATGAATCATGTGAACTTAACTAAAATATTTCCAAAAATTAATAACAAATAAAGAGCAGAAGTTGCAGCATTTGTCACTATTTCTTTAGCACTACTACCTACCTACCTATCTACCATGCATAATGCATCTTTCAAGTCCAAAAGCTCTGATGGTCCTTCCGATAGGAACCTAACTATGATATGTAATCAATTATTTACATCACATAATGTTGTAATGCTTAACATAATTACAAAATGTGGAAATTGTCTTTGCTATATTAATTCTAGTGCGCCAAACCACAAGCCAAAGGAGCATTAGTATATATATATATATATATATATACATATATATATATAAACGGATGAGCATCCACTTGAAGTACTGGCAGACTTGATCACTATTGCCCTATATATATATGAACGGATGATATTTAAAATCTGAACAACGCATCCACTAAAATACATGTTATGGATATCATTATTGCCATATATATATATATATAGGGGTTACATCCACAACAATCGGTTGCTGGGAGCAACTACTTTATCCCATTCATTGTAGGAGTTTTTGACTTAATTTATCCCTCAAGTACAGTGGACCTCATTATAATAATGATTCTCAAACCCCATATAAAGTGGTTGCTATATATATATATATGTGTGTGTGTGTGTGTGTGGACAACATGTCCAAAGATATTGAGGCAGGCATATATATATATATATATATATATATATATATATATATATATATATATATATATATATATATATATATATATATGTGTGTGTGTGTGTGTGTGTGTGTGGACAACTGGTCCAAAGATATTGAGGCAGGCATATTTCTGGAATCTGGCTGAGGGTTCAAATCTTGCACTCACATCTCCACCAAGATTCAACATCTGGAATGAAAATGAAGTTGGAATATTTTGAGTGAGTTTCTTGTTATAATAAAGTTAGGCAACCCTTAATGGCATATATAATCCGTATATTACCTACCTGTTAAAGATAAGACTAGTCATGTTATCTATAAAATACTTTAACACACATAATTTTGGAAATGAAGGGACGTTTACCATGATAATTGGCCTTTGGAACTAAGTTTCACTTTTTATAATCCTTCATGTTTATCCACAAGATAGAAGAAGGTGATAGATATTGCTGTTTTCCACCAGATTTTTCTTCAAGAATGTAATCATATCAATTATGAACATTTTTTATCTTTTATATATATATATATATATATATATATATATATATATATATATATATATATATATATATATATAAGGTCAGTCTCTCCAGCGAACCATAAATAGCGAACTAAAAACGAACTGGTTATAGCGACGGTTTTTTCCGTCGCTATAACATAGAAAGCAGGTTTTTTATGTTATAGCGACAAAAAAAATCGTCGCTATAGCCAGTTCGTCATTAGTTCTCTCCCTATGGTTCGCTAGAGAGACGGAACCTATATATATATATATATATATATATATATATATATATATATATATATATATATATATATATATATATATATATATATATATATATAGTCCGGATCTTAAGCTCACTCAACTAAAAGTTCACCCAGCTCATTCCCTTTAGCGACGGACCGGGCGACGGTTTGGTTCGTCGCTATATATACAACCGTTGTCTTAGCTTTTAGCAACGGACAACATATAGACGACGATTGTATATATAGCGACGGACGAACAGTCGCCCGGTCCGTCACTAAAGAGGGTGAGTTTGGGTGAACTTTTAGTTGGATGAGCCTAAGATCCTTATCGTATATACGGTCCAGATCAAGAGCACTACGCCTTAAAGAGCCATATTCCTTAAGTAACACTACCACTTAAAAATCTATGTGTTTTTCAATTTATTGTTTTCTCTCTCCTCAGACTTTCTTCTTCAAATTACTTTATAAAAATATATTTGATCCTTCATTAATATATTTGATTCAACAATATATCAAATTACATCATATTTATATATTTGATCCAATAATATTGATATATTCAAGCCAATTGATCTGATATATTTTTAATTGATCTGATACATTTTATTACCGTTCTGATACATTTTCAATTGATCTGATACATTTTATTACCGTTCTGATACATTTTCAATTGATCTGATACATTTGATTACCGTTCTGATATATTTTTAATTGATCTGATATATTTTATTACCGTTCTGATACATTTTCAATTGATTTGATACATTTTATTACCGTTATGGTACATTTTCAATTGATCTGATACATTTTATTACCGTACTGATACATTTCAATTGAAAAACACGGAGGTTTTTAAAATGTAGTGCTATTTAAGGAATATGACTCTTTAAGGCGTAGTGCTCTTGATCCGGACCGATCGTATATATATATATATAGGGAGCATTTCAAGAACATAACTCTTAAAAGACATAACAAGCATAACACCTTTAGCGGCGGACCAAACCGTCGCATGTCCGTCACCATAGGTCCGTCCGATGCCATAGGTCTTATCCGACGGACCTATGGCGACGCATTTAGCGACGGTTTGATCCGTCGCTAAAGGTGAGTTATGTTCTTTAAGAAGTTATGCTCTTGATCCTTGTTATATATATATATATATATATATATATATACGATAAGGATCTTAGGCTCACCTAACTAAAAGCTCACCCCCTTTTAGCAACGGACCAGGTGATGGTTCGTCCGTCGCTATATATACAACCGTCGTCTATATGTTGTCCGTCGCTATATGTTGTCTGTCGCTAAAAGCTAAGACGACAGTTGTATATATAGCGACGGACCAAACCGTCACCCGATCTATCGCTAAAAAGGGGTGAGTTAGGTTAATTTTTACGTAGATGAGCTTAAGATCCGGACCGTATATATATATATGGGCTTTTATATGTCTTGCATTCAATATAATATAATTTTCATAGATAAAATGGTGACATATCAAAACTGTCATTAATGAAATATCTTAAAATTACAAAAAACACGTAAGGTCGTGTCCTATAATTACACCGACAAACCAAATAAAGAGTCACCTTAATTTATTTGCAATGACTACTCATCCCCTACATTCCCAACCAAAATAACAGACGTTGGAGAGTACACAAAACCAAACCAAAACATCTTTACTAAACCAAACCAAAACATACACGACATCAAAACCAAACCAAAACATCTTTTACTAAAGAGTACACAATTGTTGCTTGGACATTGGTAACTGTATTTAAAATTGAAGTTATTGCAAACTAGTCATGTTGCAAAGGAAGTACTACATATTACCACTTGGTTTCAGTTGGTGGCTTGGTGCCTCGGTGGGGCTACTGTAGATAAAGCTAAAGGCAATATTCCCCTAAATCCTAATAGGCTTAAGAAAAGTATAACACATTACTGGAAAAGGATTAAAGGAACAGTAGTTAGTTATGCACATCACATACTCCTTGCATCAAAAATCTGCAAAAACAGATGCAATGTCACATTATTATAAAAAGAGTAAAATCCAAGGGCTGAATCGCCCTTTTTCTTTAATAATACACAATAAAGCCATTGTATGTGAAAATTTAGTTACCCAGTTATTATCTTAATATCAGTTCAAAACCACTTTTTGCTTCAACATTTCAAGTAGTCGCCAATTTTGACTAACCAAAAGAGGAGCACCAGCAGAGAATGGTCGTCAAATGAAATTGGGCCTAGTATACCAACTGAGCCGAAGGCCATTTGTTACCATAAAGATATGCAAACCAAAATTACTTACCGCTATAGAAGAATTAAGATGAGTGTTTAGAAAACTAGCATTTAGTACAAATAAAGTAAGTGAGGAGACAAAGTTGTGCAAACAAGAATTACCTAGTAAGTTTAGTGTCATCAGAAAATGACCAGCATAATGTATACCATGGATCAAACCATTGACTTGAGCTTGCACCATTTCCAATCTTCTTGTACAAAATATGTTGTTGTGCAAGAGTTCTTAAATTCAGAACTTTTCTCCGTATCCATGAGCAGTCATTTGAAATTTTAATCACCCAAAAGTTTTGGTCTTTGAGCATAGTGGAATGGATCTGAGTAGCCCAAAAGCTGAAGGGTTGGGGCTGAATAACCTGCCATAAGTGAAAGAGAATAAGAGACTTATTCTAATCCAACAGGTTTTTAATGCCAAGACCTCCCTCAGAGGTAGGTAGAGTAATATTATATCATGCCACTTTTGCTCCAAACTTTGCAAGAGAAGCCCCTTTCCATAGAAATATGCATAAAATATGTTGAAGCGCAGTCAAAACTCTCTTCGGAAGGATAAAGTGAGCATCCTAATAAGATTGAATAGAGAATAACACAGCTTTAATAAGTTGAAGTATGCCAGAGTAGGAAAGAGTGCAGTTGGTCCACGAAATAACAAGCGCAATAATTTTATTAAGAAAAGGGATGCAATCGTGAAAGGACAACCTTGAAGAAATCAGATGAAATATGTCATTTGTTCCATTTATCGGGGTCAACCACTATTATCGTTCTATTTTGTTTCTTTGCACTGTTGAGAGATGAGACAGAGAAAACTTTCTTTTGGGTTTTAAAGACGTGACTCGAAGCCATGGACTACAAGACACCTATAACCTTTATCACTGACCAAGATAGAGTCATGAGCAATGGTATTGCTAGGGTACTCCCATCCACTTATCATGTTTTGTTTTCTTAGCATATTAGGAATAAATTTTTCGAGAAATTACATCATGTATATTCTGAACACCCATCATTTAAATATGATTTTAACAATTTTGTTTATAATTTATTGTCCATCGACGAGTTTAAGGAGCATTGGGATATCATCAAGAGGAATTCTAAATTGCATAACAATGAGTGGCTCAGAAGTTTGAATGATGTGAATGAGAAACATATACAAAGAGATTTTTTGCCGCGGAAATGACAACTACAAGAAGAAATGATGGCAAGAACTATTTTTTTGATAAATGTGTAAATGCGTCAACAAAGAATTTATAGTCAAGACTCAGAAAACTATTAAGAAAGAATTAATTAGAGAGACAAAAACTAGCTACATAACAATACATCAGAAACGGAGTGGGGTGTGGATTATTATTGGAAATACATGTTGCGAAAGTGTACACAGAAGGGATGTTCAAACATTTTCAACATCAACTTGTGAATTATTTGTTTGTTTGACTATTTAAAATAAGAAACAACTCCTCAAAATCTTGCCAATTTGTAAATAAGATAGGAACAAGCATAGCGAATAAAGTAACTCTCCCCTATAGATGACACATCACTTCAAAAATACAAGTTGTTTATGCCATCACAATTTTTTTTGTTTCCATAGAAAATCCATTCATCACCTCCTTCCCTTGTCCCTATATGGCTATATATAACAAGAATCATAACACTAGCACAAAATAAAAATACATGCAATAATACCTCCAACCCAAAATGAAGAATCACCTTTCTCTGCAATGGCTAATCATCCCCCTCATTTTCATCTCCACCTTCCACAATTCCCAAGCACAACCCATATCAGAAAAACTCGGCCTTAATGAACTCTTTAACTCGGGTTTTCGTTGGATTGTTAGTCAGCAACAATCTCAAAACACCCACCTAAGTTTAACAGTTTCTCTGGTGCTAGCAGGATTTCTATGCTTCATAGCTGCCTCGATATCTAGTGCTGGTGGAATTGGCGGTGGTGGATTGTTCATACCAATACTGATTATAGTTGCCGGCTTGGACCTTAAAACAGCCTCAAGCTTTTCGGCTTTTATGGTCACAGGAGGCTCATTTGCCAATGTTTTGTACAATATGTTAATTGCAAGCTCAAAATGTGATGGTAAGAGGACATTAATTGACTATGATATTGCACTCTTATCAGAGCCATGTATGTTACTAGGAGTAAGTATTGGAGTGATCTGCAATCTAATGCTACCGGAGTGGCTTATTACTATTTTGTTTGCTGTTTTTCTTGCTTGGTCTAGCTTTAGGACATGTACAGCAGGGCTAATGTACTGGAATTTTGAATCAGAAGAGGGGAGGAGAAAAGGGTGTGGGAATTTGGAAAGTGGTGAGAATTGTAATGGAAATGAAGGGATTGTCAAGAGCATCACCGTGCCTCTTTTGAATAGGGAGAGGAAGAGTAAAATGGGGATTCCATGGATGAAATTGGGGATCTTGATCATGATCTGGTTTTCATTCTTGGTTGTGTTTCTCTTTCGTGGGAATCGATATGGACAGGTATGGCTACTTTTCTTCCTTCCCTTTTGCTGCTGCCTTGACATTTCAAGTTCCATAACCTTATGATATGGTGACATTAGTAATATATTTGACTGCTCAAATTGTATATGCAAATACAGAGTGTGATTCCTATAAAGCCTTGTGGAGTGGGATATTGGATTCTATCATCAATTCAAATTCCTCTTGCCATAGTGTTTACTATTTGGATACTGTACAGAAGAGATAATCCCAACCAGCAGGTGCTTCAATATCTGTACTATTATTACATCAAAAAATTATTTGCCTTTTAATTCTCACTAAAGGAAGAACTTGAAAATTCTTCTTGAAGGAATTAGGTGCCAAAAATACATCTGAATCATCAAAGAAGCTCACTTTCCCAATAATAGCCATACTAGCAGGGGCTTTGGGTGGAGTTTTTGGAATTGGAGGTGGAATGCTTATCAGCCCACTTCTTCTTCAAGTTGGAATATCACCTCAAGTAAGTTATTTGTCACTAGATAAATCAAACCAAATCATTCTCTCTTACAGTTCTCACGCTGTCGCTTGCTCGGTGCAGGTAACAGCAGCAACTTGTTCATTCATGGTATTCTTCTCATCTACAATGTCAGCAGTTCAGTACTTGCTGTTAGGCATGGAGCACACATTCAGCGCCCTCATATTCGCTATCGTTTGCTTTGTCCCTTCACTTATTGTATTGATGGTAGTACAGAAAGTCATTCGGAAACATGGGAGGGCCTCCCTCATTGTGTTCTCAGTGGGTACAGTGATGGTTGTAAGCACAGTGCTTATGACCAGCTTTGGAGCTCTTGATATCTGGAGGGACTATACAAGTGGAAGATACATGGGGTTCAAACTGCCTTGTTAAAGTAAAAAAATGTAAAATGGTTCTCTTTTGTATGTTTATGGAGTAAGAGGAACATGGTCCACGTTTTTTGTATTCTGTAGCAATGTTTTTGTGAGAAACAGAACGGGAGTTTTGTTAGTTTTTAAGTAATGCAGAAGACTGGTTTTAGGAAAGGTTGCACATTTTCTGCCATTTCAATTGACACCAGCAATGGGGTAAGTGCACTATGCCTGAGCAAGAAGACACCATAAGACGCGAAATATGGATTTCTGAGCTCTCGGTCAGTTGGCCATTATCTGCTGATATGCAGAAGAAGGTTGAATATATAGCCTATGAAATTATTCATTGCTTTGGCAATACTAGTTTACAGACAAGTTATACCTTGATATACAAATGGACTCATTACAGACTAGTTATCAATCCAATCAACAACTAGGACTTCATTTATTAACACACAAAGTAGATTGCCCAAAAATAGTTGAGCAAACCAATTGCAAGGGAATATAATCAATGCTTTCTTTAGGTGGTCAGAAGTAAAAATGAATAGTGAACTGTAAAATGAAAACAACTAAAGAACAGTAACTCCCAATGGTATCATTATCCACCAAATTCTATTTCAACGTTCAAAATGAATGTAAACAAGATAATTACCTAAAAAATAATGTCAACAAGAAGAGTACCAAGATTTAAAAAATCAACAAGATGGTTAACAGGAACTGAAATTAGTACTTCCTCCTGCGCAGGCGTTGTAGGTCCACCAGAAAAACTACCAAATTAAGCAACTGGGGAATGGAATACATGATCCTGCGTTGTGTCAACTGTAGCAGGGGGTGTGAACTGCCACATAGGAACTCCAGGATATCCCATGAACGGCACCATCTTGCCACCAAAAACTTGGCCAGGCCCCACAAATGGAGCAGGAACTGCAGAAGGCAAGAAGCCTGATTGAGCGTGCACGGTTTTCATTTGGTGTTCAAGTTTCTCTTTCTCTGCTTTCAACTTCTGCTTCTCGGCACGAAGTTCATTCTTCTCGGCCTAAAAAAATAAATTCAGCTCAGCCCAAAACCTGAATAAGATGTACATGCACTTACTATTTTCAGAAAAAATCATCTTCACCCCAATTACTCAAGTGAGAAGAAGGTTGCTGATTCAAATTTGCATAACTGGGCCAAAGCTTACATATTCCTAATATAATATAATATGATGAAAAAATGTATAACAACAAAACACACCTTCAACTCATTAATCTTATCCTGCAAAACTTCATGCGACTCCTTTAGTTTCTTGGCTTCATCCCTCAATTGATTCACCATCCGGACAGCATCACTCAGTATAACAGCCTTGTCCATTTTGGGTGGCCTTCCAGGCTCCAGAATAGAACTTAATTCTTGGAACCTAGAAACAATATCAAAGTCAAGTTAAGACAGAGTGCATGGACAAAGGAAAACGCGCACATGTACAGAATGAGCACAATCAAGAAGAAGAAGAGAGAGACAGGGAGCTTACCTATCATTTAACCTATCTCTCCTAATTTTCTCTCTACACGCTTTGGAGTCAGATGCACTGCATGATCCAGACTTGATCCTGTAAGGCAATTGTATAGAAATTGAAGAAAATGCATAAACCGGATCTGAAGCAGGATCAAGTAAAATACTACCTCCGTCCCATAATAAGTGCTTTTTTAGCCTTGATATTTTTTCCCAAAATAAGTGATGTGTTAGGACTCCAATACAATTTTTACAATATTTTTCCATATATGCCCTTGTGCAACCAATGGTATTTATTGCGTATTTATTGGGAAGTTGAAAGATTGAAGAAAGAGAAAGAGAGACCAAAAGGTAATAAAAAAAGTTTCAAACAAAACAAACAAAGTATATTAAGTGTATTTTTGTTATTTTAGCTTGTGTATTGGTATGTGTGATTTAAGCTAAAAAAATACTTATTATGGGACGGAGGTAGTAACAATTATCTAATGGTTAGACAACATTGGTCTATGACATTCACTAAAAATTCAAAAGCTAATGCTAAAAGCAATAATTCCCTATCAAAACTAAGGATGTAGTGAAGATGCATTACTTTACTTCCAAAGCCTCTAGATATGGCTAACTACTCTACATTTTGTTTACAGGTTTATAACAAAGGACTGGAATGTTAGTTGTATTTAAAAATAATTAGTCCAATTTAAAAAAAATAATCTCCCATACAAGGGACTAATAGAGGGGAGGAGGGTCCCCATATCAGGGTCCCACTTAATCCAATGCTTCAAATAAACATGCCCTGAGCCCTGAGGGGCTAATATGAAGAAATAGATGCATACCTCTTTCTGGAGCCATACTCCTTGATGCCATCTGAGGTTCCAAATGGGTCGACAAATTCTGCACTGAAAATAACAATAAAAGCATGAGAATGCTAATGATATATATACACAGTAATATATTGTGCCCAAAACTGTAACAAGCTTTCTATTAAATGATTAATTATACATACAATTTTATTTTTATTTATTTATTTGAGCTTTTTTTGGGGGGTTACTTTCTTATAAACCAAACCACAAAAATTCACAGGATGACGGTGAGCAAAATGTCACCACAGAGTAATACATATATGTTTTGAACCGATGAAAATACATAAATAAATCAATGACTTTTTATTAAAAAAAAAAAAGCATCGATTTTCAGTTTAAATGGCAATGAAATACAACAAAAACCAAAAAATTAAAAAGATCGGAGAAACTGAAAAACCTTGGACCAGTTGAACCAGGGAAAGCATTGGTAGGCCACTGAAAGCCGGGTTCGAGGAGAGGGAGATCGCCGCCAGGGACGGGAATATCGTTGAGCAAGCCATAATCGAACACCCAATTCGAATTATTCTCCGGAGAAACCATCTTTTCCGGTGGTTTTAGTGCCGGAGGATTGAGAAAAGGGGAAACAATAAAAAAATGAAGAATTTTGGAGGTAAGGAAATGTTGGAATATTATATTATTGAATGGAAAAGGTGGAAGGAATTCTGTGGTGGCGGGCGGTGTGTCGTTTCAGACTTTTGAGAGTCTAAAAATTTCAAGCCACCGAATACTAGTAACTAGTAACTAGTAACTAGTAATTCCATAATAAATAATAATGGGCTTTGTTAACTAGAAACTCATAAAACTCAAGCAGGTCTGTGGCGCACACACCTGCTTATCAGTTAATGGCCCAATATATATATGCATACATATTTCTTTTATTCCATAAATATTGCAATATACACAATACACCTTACTGCACAAATTTTAAGAAAAACTAAATTTTTATTTTTATTTTTTAATTAACCCTTATAAAATGTGTGTGGATGCAAATGCTTCAAAAATATGAGTTTTAGTTAGTGGAGGAACTCATTGTATATTTATATGATAAAAGTGACATGATTATGAGTAAATTAATTATTTATTTTCACAAAAATTACCCAAAAAGAAGTGTTATGAAGTAATTTTTATGAACTTCCTCAAAGAAATGTTGCAATATTTGTGAGCAGACTTTAGCATGTAAACATATATATATATATTTATGGAAAAATGTATGTATACAGTTGGCTATGACGACGGTTTTTTGGGCTATAGCGACGGTTTTACCTGTCGCCATAATTATTATGGGCTACGGCGATAGGTGAACCGTCGTCATAGCCCAAAAAATCCGTCGCCATAGCTCGAATGTATAATACACAACTGTGTATATACATATAGCCTTATATATATATATATATTCACATGAAAATTTTAATTCCTTGTGTGCATATTTTAAGGAGAAACTCCGGCCCGCCCGCAAAAACATAGACTATGGGTTTTATTATTGCAGCAAATGTAAAGCTAGGTCATGTTGAACATAAAACCTCCAAGTTATTAAATAAAAGTTTAAACCAACATAGTTACAACAATTGTTCGTTTTAAATGCAATTTTCAAAATATTTTTTCTTCTTTTCTGTTCAGGCTTCAGCATAACTTATACCAAATTAATCTTGTGCTAGAAAATATGAAGTGCCTGAATTTAATTATTTAAATATTTTATTAATAAAATTGAAATTATACTCTTATCTATTTGGTACAAATAACACCCACAAAAAATTTAAATAAAATAAAATTTCGATAAATGAAAGATAATCCTCACTATTTCACCCTGAACATTTTTGCGGTATCGCCACTTGCGAGCAAAAGATGAAAAGGAATTCCGTAAATTAGTAATTTAAATATATTTACTAGTTACATTCCCCCATACATAGATGAACATTAAACTGCAAAGACTCATATTTGCTCAGGCAACTCCTCATTTTGTTTTTCTTCTCTCTCATTTCTTTTCCATTTTACATATAACCCAAGTGAATTATAATTGTATATTATATAACAAAAATTATTAATTACAAAATTTATTTTATTCCAAATTTAAATTTAAATTTTTGTATCTAGAGTTTAAGCAAGATATATATATATATATATATATATATATATATATATATATTGTATTATGCTTCATTGTATTATTGAGATTGATTGTGCATTTATGTATTTGTATATGTATAAAAATATATATTCCTTTTGAGTTAAATTAACAAATTGTGTAAAATAACTTTTTAAAAAAGGAAAAAACCCGCAGGCCGGCCCAACCCGGGCCACGGGCCTCACAATTTCAACCCAAAAAAAGTTGAGTCATTTTGGCCCGACTTAAATTTGGTCATGTCCGCTTCTAGCCCGGCCTGTTTGCAATGTCTATAAAATAGTGTATGTCAAAATTAATATCAATTTATTCAACAGACTTTGAAACAGAGGGTGGACAAAAGGAGTTGAACAAGTAACAAAATTGAAGGGTTTTTTTTAAATCAATCTTCACACCAATACACCAACTCTTGGTGTTGTTTAATCTAGAGGAGTTATTCCAACTTTATTTTATCTCAAAACATAACCTCCTATTAACTATTTAGTGATTCTCATTATTTTTGTTAATTTTTCAAACATTGAAAAATATAGCAGAGTTTGACTAAGGTGGTGTTTGATAAAATTAGTTGTTAAGATCTGAATAATTTAGACATCTGAATAATATAGAGTATCTGAATATAATTGTATCTGAATGAAAAAATGTTATTTGATAATTATTTTTTTCAAAATGTCTGAATAACATGTTTTTACTATTTTAACCCTATAAAAAATAATACTCCTATTACTTCTTCTTCCCCAGCCTCCCTCCCTCCGCCCCCCCCCCCCCCCCCCACCCCCCACCCCTCCCTTCTCCTCCCCCCGCCCTCCTCCTCCTCCTCCTCCTCCTCCCGCCCCTCCCTTCTCCTCCTCCCCCTGCCCCCGCCGTCCCCCTTTCTCCTCCTCCTCCTCCTCCTCCCCCCACCCCTTTCTCTAGGTAGTGGTGGTGGTGGTGGTGGCGGTGGCGCCAATGGTGGTGAGATCTGGTAGTGGATAGAAAAGGAGAATAATAATATTGAGGAGGGTATTTTTGTCTAAAAAATAATCAAGCTCTTCAGACATGGCTCTTAATAATTTAGATTTAATTTTATAGCTTAACCGGTAAGAGGCATTAAGAGGTAACAAAAAAACAAACAAACAGCCACCTGCCTCTTACCGAATAAGAGACAATTTATTAAGAGGCAATAAGTGGTAAACAAACAGCAGCTAAGAGTTTGTTTTGAACTTTTGATTAAATATTTGCATGGATGTAAGATGGAGTTGTCGGGTGATGGACCCACCCAAGTCACACATTTACTTGGATGGAGGATCCTAATTCCAAACAGAGTGTCGTCTATAATTAAGAACCAAGTTATCATTGCACAAAGGACTAAATAATTCCATAAATAGACTCCCAAGTTTCTTAAGAAATTAAGAAATATTTGCCACAAAAAGCTGGAAAACACAAGCCACAGCTAGCTCTATCTAGACTACTTGTACATACATAAATACATACATATATATATATATGGATATGTATATACACACACATACACATACACATACACATACACATGTATTATGTATATATTGATTGTGTTACAGATTTAGCCATATTGTTGTTGTTGTTGTAAGTAAGAGTAAACGAGCTAGGCCACCACAGATATGTGAGTGGAGTGAGGGAGACCCGCTATCCATTTCTTTATCTCATCTGGATTGGCACCTACTAGCTTCTTGTCAACCACCTCACCTCCTCCTTTCATCATCAAAAATGTGGGCATTGCCTTTATCTCATATTTGGCTGCTACCTCCTAGATTTGAGATTTCCATTTAGTTAGTAGTAAACAAACAGTAACTAATGAATAGTATGTTATATATGGGGGCAAACTGTGAATGTTTTCATAAATTAATTTCAAGATCAGTACCTGCAGCCACACAAATTAATCCTACTAAATCAATTAACCTTTTTTTTTAATTAGGAAAGATGGATGAAATTACCTTGACTTCATCCACATCAACTGTAAGAAACAATATATTTTGGTGAGTTGAGGCTGATTCTTCAATATATGGATTCATCATCACTGATGGCATGCACCATGCGGCTGTAAAGTGTGCCACAATCTACAACTCCCAACCAAAAACATTGCATATAACACAAGAGTATATAGACAGACAGACATAGAAGAGAATATCATCCTACCCTATTACCTGTTTATGATTGATTAACCCGAATGAACATGGGGTTTTGGTTAAATAAATGTATAGTCGGTCATGTCATGTCAATATTTAGGGTTTATTGAATATATATATATATATATACACTTACAGGACAGCCTTGTATAGTAGCTCGAGTCAAATAGAAATCCCATGAATCTTTTGAATCCACCTTCACAACTTTTGATTTGTTTTGATGATCTTCTCCTTCTCCATAAATTTCCATCTACTTGTTCTTGGCACAAGTATCTATCTATCTATCCATCTGTATTATGATCAAAGATGGAATAAATACTCGATGGTTCTTGCTTTTGTATTTTAGTAGTGCTATCAATGAATGGACAAACAATAATTCTAGACTAGATGATCAGGACTTGGGATCCACTTTTTCAATTTTTGGTGGGGCCAGCGGAAATCAGGCAGATTTCACAAGACCTATCTCTGCTTCTTTTAATAATTTACTTCTAAGCTACTCCCTCCGTCCATTTTTTTTCCATCTCCAAAAGAATGAGATAAAAAAGTAAATATATTATTTAATGAGAGCTACTAGTATAAAAAAAGTAAAATATTTATTATTTTATATAAGTTTGTAGAGTCACCAAGAATAAATTTAAAAAAAAATTATTCTTTTTTCTCTAATTTAACTTTTCTTAATATATGGATAAATTATGCTTTACTCATGACGGACAAGAATACAAATTAATGTCCATAAATTTCAACCCAATTTGAAAAAATTATCAATGACACTATTCGTCTGTCTTTTCCTTACTATTACGAAAAACATTATCACCCTAAACTTTTATATATATATTTTACCTATTAAATATTATGCAAGTCAAAAAATCAACCCTCAAAGTTCAAAATCTAACATTTTGCTTTTCTATCTAAAAATGAAGTGTTAATGCAGTGGAAATTAAATTAGGCAGACAGAGTTAAGGAAGGTACTATCAAAAGGAAATGGGATCTACAAACAACTGCAAGAAATTGCTGTAAAATTTCAACTTTTACTATAAAACCTTCTCATCACAAAGTTATGTCAAATTAACAGCCAAATAGATAGAAGAGCATTCCCATTCCCAAAAATGGGCTACTCTTATAGCTGTGTAAGAATGCATGTGAACTGAACTGTAAACCTACAGAAAAAAATACATGCAATGATACAGAACTGAATACATGATGCACCTACACATGTTAGAAACCTTTTCACTCTTCACAAATAAAAGTTACTTCAAATCAGATTATAGTTGTAGCATGATGCAACGGCCCAATATCTTCCACAACTTCATCCATAACTCAATCGAGAAGAATCTAAAGGCCGCACAGTTTGTCGTCGAGGAATCCCAATCTCACACGAATTCACTCTAGCAGCAAACCGGAGTGAGCACAAAGATTCGCTGGTGGATGAGGAATCGGGAGAAATATTGACAAACATCAAAGTTTTAGAGTCACCACCAAGGCAAGGCTGCATGACAATCAAACAAAATTAAAACATTTTCAACAAATGCATCTTCTCACTTCATGATTATGTCTAATCTGAACAAAACCCCATTGGGAAGTGCAAAAATACTGTATAGACTTTTATATCTAGGTTTCTGTTCCATTATTATCATCCAAATCTGAGTGATTGGTACTAAATATGATTTGAGACAATATACAAGTCAACTGATTCATCACTTTAAATTAGTAGATGATAAAGCAAGCATACACCCCCATAAGAACAAGTGGAGCAAGGCATCACTCATTGAACTGAACTATGGGTAACTCATCACTTATAATTTCACTTATGTTGCATTTGGATTGAAGGAATGGAATGGAGGATGGAATGGAATGATTTTAAGGTACTTTAAGTGTATGTTTGGTTGTTGGTGGTGGTGGGTGTTGTCATATAATGGCAAAATTATCACATATATCCATTCTATTGGAATGAATTGTATTCCACCTTCTCCACATGGAATAAAAAAACAAAGGGATGGAATGAATTTTCATTCCATTGGAATGATTTATTCTCCAAAATAATCATCAAATACACTATTTTTATTTCATTACTTCCTCTATTCCATTCCCTCAATCCAAACTTAGCATTAGCACGTACAAGTTCAAAGTGCCTACTTACCTGGAGAAGATACGTCAACTTTGAATTCCTAAATGGAACATGGTCTTCTTTCTTTGCCAGGGCAAAAATAACATCACTCAAGCAAGATAAACTCTTGTTGATGGCCTGTTTATTACATACGGTAACCAGATTAGAACAATATTTTGATTGTATGCAATTAAAACACGGCAAAAGAATGAGGGGCATTAAAAAAAGTTAAGATATACTTGGGTTTCCTTAAGCCGGTCCCCTGTTGCTCCACTCCTTGCAAGTCGTTCGCTACCAGCTAAATCGATGAGATTTAACACACCCTGAACTTGTTGCTCAGTACTCTGGTTAATGAAGAATTGTCAACAATACGCAAGTATTTGTGAGTCCAAAAAGAATATGGAAGAATCAGACTCACAATAGTATACCTCGTTTACTCCATATATTCTCAAGGTGAAAACAAAGTGACTTCTTGATGATTGTTCATTCATATCAGTCCTGCCAACAGACCTGGGGGGGAAATGAAACGTTCAGTACAAAATAGATTCACATTTAAGTTACTAAACTTCCACTGAAGCTTCACTAAGTGTGTGTGTGTGTGTGTGTATAATGAAGAGTATGGACATATTACAAACCTATACTTCAGAACATTAAAAGAAAGAGGTTTCATACCAAACAAGCAATCGCTTCATTAGAATTCTGTCCAAATTAATCTAATGCTTCCACCTTCATATAATTTCAACCAGCAGCACACTGCTCACACACGCAATGCGTGTGCATGTGTGTATGTGTGTGCATGTGCTTCATGAAGTCATTACAAGAATTATTTAGAGAAAGGAGTACATGGAATTTTTTATTTTATTTTTTGACGGAGTACATGGAAGTTAATTATGGAGAGTGGGATTGGAAGTGGACTTGAGTGGATGTAAGTTAAAAGCTGACTTGTAATATGAAGAGGCATTATCATGTAGTCCTTACTTATTTAGTTATTTTTGTTACTCCCTCCGTCCCAGGATAAAAGTCTTTATTACTATTTTAGGTAATCCCAAGTTAAATGTCTACTTACCTTAAATAATTTATTTTTTACAATAATTTGCCTATAATACCCTTAGTATTAATTGCAATATTTATATTCTCTATGCATATTTATGTAGCATCACTAGTCATGTACAGAAAACTATGCAATTAAACGAAAATTTAAATATGATTAATTTTGTCATTTTATCCTCTTTCTTAATATGCGCAAAAAGTCAACTATAAATTTTATCTTGGGACAGAGGGAGTATTAAATTAGTCATTTACATAATTACATGGATAATATTGGTACTTCAATATTTTGGTGTCTGAACTATCCCCTTAAAAGTCAAAGAAATTTCCCTTTCTAATATAGAACATTTACCCGAGTGAAACCCCACTAAAATACATGTGCAAAGAGCAAGTCAAATTGGAATATAACAATGCATGCACGATCAGGTATAGGGTAAACCAGAGACACCCAAGCACCCACACACACTGAGATGAAATATTGACATTGAAGACTTCTTAACAGGTAGAATACTACATCACCTAGCACATTTACCTGCATTGTGCAGCCTGCTGAAGAAGGGAGGAGACCTCGTTTATACTACAGACATCAACAATGGTGAGATCAGAAACATATGTGTTTCCATTTACATCATGCCTAATTGCATACTGCTTCCCTGCACCACCATTTTCTGTACGTGTAATGTCCAAGGCACTTGATCGCACAGATAGCAAATCACGGATATTTTCATTGTAAATCTCTAACATAGAGGCCTACATTATGAATCACGTTGCTTATTGATACCGCAAGATTAGCCGCATATATTTGAAACATAATGAAATAGATAATAAAATGAAAAAGCGAATTTAGCAAATTACCTGCATTTTGTATCTCCAGCCCTGGGCTGAAAGAGACTGACTAGTTTGAAATATCTGTTCCAGTGAACGTGGTATCAGACCCTTCTGCTGAGGGGCTTCTGGCCTACCCATCATGGTATATGTTTTACCTGAACCTGTCTGACCATAGGCAAATATGCACACCTAGCAATTCAAAGAAGTACAAAACATAGTGATGATATAAGACGCTAATGGCTGATCAGATCCTTTTTTATCATAGACGAAAATCAGATCTAATGTGTGACAGTGAAGCAAGATATATGAAATTGTTTTAACTGCATGATATAGGACCGTTCAACACATTTAACTAGCAATCACCTTGTAACCATCAAGTGCACTCTGGACCAGCTGTGATATTTCCACAAAAACATCCTGCTGAGAGGCCTCATGTGAAAACACCTTATCAAATGTGAAAGGATACTTCTGCCCTATTGAAAAAAGTGTAAAATTTTTAACTTATAATATGATAAATATTACGCACAACTATACAATTGTAAGTACCAAGAAAACAATGATATTTATAAAGCACAATTGAAGTCGGCATTTATTTCTTTTAGAGGAAAATTTATCATGTGCAATGCAAATGACTTTTGGTAAAGGTAAAAGCAAATGAATTTCAAACCAATCCAAGAATACCTCTATAGTAAATATGCATACATGCAATCAAAAGAATTAATAACTATCAAGTGGCAAAATTGCTTCATGGACTTTTAAAACATAGAAAAAGTAACGGAAAGGAACAATAGATTGGGCTAAATATAGCAGATCTGTAGAACTCGTTGCAAAAATTACGGCACTAACAAAATCTTGTCATGGTGCTTTGGACCAACTCGGCCAGGAAATTTTAGAATCACAACTTTTACATCAATACAAAATCTCATACACACGCACAACAAAAGTACCAAAATTTAATAGAAATCAATAGAAACTATGTTCTATTGTGGTTTTCATATTCTCAAATTTAGAATAAGAGGCATGCATGCACCATGTGCTAACTATTCAACCCAAAAGATAACTGACATATATTGTTTAAGATAATAAATTATAATTAAAAACAGGAACTAATACCACTTTGTATCAAATCAATGCCTCGGCCAAGTGATTCTCCTGAGGTAGGAAAAGAGACAACTACTTCTGTTCCAAGTCCATCATCAGGCAACAAAGGCCTAACTCTGCAGAATACACGAATATTCCCTTTAAGTTCCTGCAGTAGAAAATAATTAGTACCATTAAAGAATCATGGTCCAACAAACAGTGAGACAAAATAAAATTACCAATATTGTATTGTGAAGCTTCTTCCGCAACTTCTCTCCCTCAACAATTTGACGTTCTGCATCCCCAACCCGCTCCTGTAATTCACACACAACTCGCTTTTGTTCTTCAAATTCTGTCCTTATTTCTGAGGTGGATAAATCAGCCATCTAAAGAAGAAGCAAATAATCAACGCCGAGTGTCATAAAAGTATCACATATAAAAAGCACACTACGTATAGAATGTTACAACAAGAACGAAAACCTAAAACAGAAAGAAGCGACTTTCGACAACCTTCAGTTTCTCATTTGCTGCAGCTAGCTGATGCTGCAATATACGAATTTGTTCTATTTGAGAAGAACATCTATCCTGCAAAGGAAACCAACTATGTCATATCCCACCAACACCAGTACAGCAAGTAAATTAAGTTTAAAAAATGGAAAATAATGCAACTAACCTCTAAAGCATTTGACTTCATAGTCAAATTATCTAGCTCTGCCACTGATTTTCCAGTACTTTCTTTATACTTGACAAGATCGGCACTTAAAGCCTGCACTTGTGATAACTGCCGATCACGATCTTCCCTTACTTGTTGCAATTCTGCTCTAAGTATCCCAGTTTCATTTACCAGGGTTTCTCTTTGCTTCACAGCCTCATCTTGAAGAGCCTATTGAAACAATAAAAAATCATAAAGTTCAGATACTACCCAAAATTATGTTTTAAAGTACAAACATCCATAATCAAGATGCTCTAACAAATGAAAAAATGATCATCTTTCTGACGTATTAAAAACTTAATAGGCCAGTGATAACAATTAAACAGAACTCTGACTTAAAGCGAATCCAGTGTCTACATAGAAAAGACTATCAGATTTAAAGTTAATTAATCCAGTTTTGCATCTCATTCCTATTATTATGCAGGAAAGATAAAAGTGTAAAAGTTTTGCATGCCTTGTTAACAGAAGATATCTATACCGCCTAATGTATGGTATCAGAATTTAAAAGTTTTAGCCACAATAGAATGAAATTCTAACATTCCTATCAATAAACACTTATTTCTCACAAAATGACCAACAAAGAATTTTGATGATCAAATATCTAGAAGTCTGAAACTGTAATAAACATCACTGATCTTTACTTTTATGACGTAAATAGCAAAAAGGTAATCAACAAAATGCTTACCTTGGAGGAAGTTAGTTGCTCCTGCAACAATTTATAGTGGGCCCTTAAAGTGCTGAGGTTCTCCACTATAGCAGCTTTTTCTTTTTCTACACGTTTAACTGACTCATTAGCTGTTGCAACATCTGTTTGAAGTTGTCTGTTGTAATGCTGCAGGCTTTTGTTGTACTCTTGCAACCTCTTGTGATCAGCGTTAACTGATGTAAACTACAAGTTTCAGAAAATCAAGGCATTATACTGAATGAAAATTCTGAAGTTTGAGGCAGAATATGAGAAGATAGATGGTCTTTGGTATCACTAATTTACTGTACCTTCTGATTGACATCTAATTTCTCCTGCTCAATCTTTTGAAGTTCTTCAGTTAGAGATGTTTGCAACTTTTCTACCGCGCTCCTCGCTTCCTTTTCCCTTTTGTGACCGTCAATTGCATCCTAATTGCATTAAAAAAGTTATTAAAAGGCAAAAATGAAACAACAACATAATATAATATGAATAGCAATCTCACCAATTTCATCAATTCTTCTTTTCTCAATTTCTCTTGTAACAAAGCATTATTCATATTCAACTCATCAATAATTTTATTGAATTCCTCCTCCATGTTCTTCATTGCCATCTCTAAAAACATAAAAACCAACTTACATCAAATGCTCATTTCTCCATTCTACTGGATTTCAGTAACTTGAGGTAAAACACTAACCAGTTTCTGTTGACCTTTTCTCAGCAGACTCTAACGAACTCCTTAGCTTTTCCAGTTCTTGAATGTTGCCTTCTTCAACATTTTGAAACCACTTTATACATAGCTTTAGCCTTTTTATGTGTTCACTTAGTAGTTCCATTTTCCCCTATATAATCAAATAACTAAATCAAATGTTAACATCCTGTCCAGACACACAAGATAACTCATTTTTATTTATTTTTTGTTAGGTAATAAACAACGAAACAAGCTAACTCAATACTGCAATAATCCAGCGAAATTCCCCAAAAAGGGCAATTTAAATAAAGACAATAGCTGTCATACATCAACGCTAAATTGTTAGGGCCCCAATTAAAACTTACAGGAAAACAACACTTAAGAGTTTAGAGTGCCTAATGAACTTCCCAGCCCAATTGGAAAATATATGAAAGCAATGAAGCAGACCTTTAAGTCAAATCTCTTCCCTTTAATCTTCTCATTCAGCAATGCCTCGACCTCATCCTTTGAGAATTCAACACTTCCACACTCACCCTCAGTTCCACCCAAATCACCAGTACCACCCACAACTGCATCCTGGCGATTATTCACCACAGCAAAGGCTTGTCGCCCTCGACTAGCAGTAGTAGATCCCATCATCCGTCCACTTGCAATCTTCCTACGCTTATCTAAAGGCACATCATCATGGCTGCTAAGTTTCTACAGATCAAGAGCAAAAACACCTAATTAGTAAATCAAAAAAATGAAGAACCTTGCAGCTCATTCATAAGTTTATACACATATAAAAACGTATATCATCAAGTCTAGTTCTACTCCCAATTACCCAAAGGGATTACAAAATTCAAAACTGGAAAGGACTATAAATCCTACAGGCTACAGATATGGGTATACAATAAACATACACAGACATATAAATACATTAACAACCAATCGAACAAAAAAATGGTAACAAAAAGGAAGAACCCTTGAGAAATCATCAACACTATTAAATTCATGACAAAAAAGAACCTTGCAACTCACACGTATGTTTAAACAAAATATATGAAAAATTACTCACATGGAAGCATCTAACTTTTCATAAATCCAGTCAAATAACAGATTACTAAACCTATAACACATACATTTGAAGGGCTGCGAGGTGGCGGCTTGTTTTGATTTCGTGAAGTCATTTGTTCGCCAAGAAAAGACGTCGCCGGAGTGAGTAATCGGAGATGGAGTTTTCTGATGCCGCCGATTGCATTCAAATGAAGTCGAATTTCAGGCTTATTGGTCGATTAAGTTGTATAGGATAATTTGGAGCTTGGGAATGTTCGGGGAGAGCGTAGTGGGAGCCCTAAAATGAAATTTGAATTGTTTTGAATTGAGATCTGGCGCTACTCGCTGAAAATTCCTGTTGGGCCTTTAGGACGGGATATGTCGGGTCTACCCGTATGTTTGTTAATTAAAAAATGGAAAAACTTGTATGGTGCAACAAGAGTATTTTTGTGACTTAACAATTTTTTGTTTAGAAAAGGAGTTGTATTTCTTTTTGTGTTAATTTTATAGAGGAAAAAAAACATGATATTCTGAAAAAAATCATCAGAATTTTACTACTACTATCTTGTCAAAATTCCTAAACTAAACACTTCAGAATTTTAGAAATAAACATAAAATAAAAATATATTCATATAATTTATAAATTTTATAAATAGAATACCTTTTTTTGTAGAATAGTTTGTGTCTCTAACATTATTCTTTTTTTAGATTTGATCGAGTGCCAGATCAGAGAAACTTTGACTATACCTTTTATGGACGGTCCTCCATTGAATTGAGTCCTCACGGGTGAAATTGAAAGATCTACTGAAATCAAAAGCTTGCCGAAATTGAAGCATGATGCTGTGATTGAATTGAAGCAATTGCCAGCGAGCCAGCCATCCTCCGAGAGAATGTTCTTAACTTTATTACGATAACTTTTTGTAAAATTACAAGTGCAAAACTTGTCAATATATGAGATTTGTAGGAATTACACATCTCTTTGAAAAATTTATCACTAATATTTATTCACAATAAAAAAATCGACGTAAACATCCGCAACATACATAATTTTCCTTTGAAATATAGATGTTTCTTATAATTGCCTTTTTATTTCTGTTTATATGTTAATACCATTAGTAAGAAAATATGCCTGGAGGCTAGAACATATGTAAAATTAAATTAAAATTCAAGGAAAACAATAAAAATGAAACAGAAGAAGTAAAAGATGTCCAAGTTCGTGCCTTTGTGGACAGTGCAGCGCAGGTCAATTTCATAAAAATGTATGTATAATATGATTTAATTGCTTATCTGAAGATTTATTTTTAATAAAGATCATAATGAATTCCACCCAAAATCAATGGACGACACTTGTTGAAATACTACACGCCCAAACAATACCTCATCCAATTTGTCAAGAACTCAATCAACCATTGGCCAATAGCATATCCAAATTATCCAAAAAAATGCAAATGACAGATAAGATGCTGACTCTACATCAAAAATATCAACAATACAACCAAAACTTGGGAAAATCAGAGCATTATATTCCACATATTGCCTATTCCTCGCATTATATTGCTACAAACCTTTTTAAAGGCTCAGAAACTGAACAAGCAACGCCAAAGATGGCTCAAGCAATGGCTTCAATGACTGGTTTATGTGGTTCCTCCCAGGCTGTCTTGGAAGGGAGCCTGCAGCACAGTGGCTCGAGCCGCTTGTGCCCGGCCAGCAACACCCTCATTGCGGTAGGCCGGCCAGGGTTCGTTGTTAGAGCCCAGCTGGTGTCAGCTGAGGCCGAGACTAGCCGTCGTGCTATGCTTGGTCTTGCTGCTGCTGGTTTGGCCGCTGGTTCTTTTGCCAATGAAGTGCTTGCAGCGGCCACTTCAATAAAGGTTGGGCCACCTCCACCGCCGTCCGGTGGATTGCGTAAGTCTCCAGTTTGTTTTGCCCCTCCTGTTTCTTTTTCCATATACCATATTTTTTATGTCGAGTAATTATTATAATCAACAAATGTGACAAGAATACGATGATATGTAACAGTTCAAGACTTTTAAGTACCACTGACATTTTTGTTTATCTGAAGATTTTACATATAAATGATGAATGTAAAATAGCCACAGGGGTAGATCAGTTTTTCCTAACAAAGCAATAAACTTCTGAAGATTCTACATTACATAATATGTACAATTATGTTTTTTAAGCTATGTTAAATAAACTCTTTATTTTCCACCCAAGTACCTGTGTTGGAATTTTTATTTTAATGTAGAAATTGAAAAAACCGAGGATCATTCAAGTCCATGTAACTTTGCTCATCAGTTCTTCTATAGAGTAGAGCCAAGAAGAAGAAAAATAAAGAGTCGTCATGCCAAATACCATGTGCTATATAGGATATATTGTACAATTATATCTTACAACTTCTAATTAGATGTGTAAGCACTCCACAAGCCAAACAAAGATATAACCAAATCACCTAGGCTCACCAAGCTAGTATCAGGAAGGAACAAGGAACACCAAAGGTTCTTCAGGCTGTTATAGAAAGTAAAGAATAGTGATTTCTTAAAGGCTCAAGTGTTGGTATTTTTTATACTTGTGACAATCTTGGTGGCCAAATATGTGGATTGGCAGCTGGAACTCTAAACTCAGACGAGGCAAGAGACACTGACTTGCCACTGAAGGACCGATTTTTCCTGCAACCACTGCCACCGTCTGAGGCAGTACTGAGGGCAAAGGATTCAGCAAAGGACATTATGAATGTGAAGGAGTTAATTGACAAGAAGGCCTGGCCTTACGTCCAAAATGATCTCCGTCTTAAGGCAGGGTATCTCCGTTATGACCTGAACACTGTCATCTCTTCAAAACCCAAAGACGAAAAGAAATTACTCCAAGATCTCACCGGAAAGCTCTTCAATGTCATCTCTGATGTGAGTTGAAACCTCAAGTTCCTGATCTAAATATTTTCATACGCACACCGAGACATACATATTGAGATGCATTCTCTGGATACTAACTAGTATATACTAATCTTGTTATATTTTCTTCTTCTTTCAGTTGGACTATGCAGCAAAGACCAAGAGCACCCCTAAAGCAGAGAAGTCCTATGCTGAAACTGTATCTAAACTGAATGATGTTCTTACGAAGCTTGGTTAGAAAAAAATTCATGTATCATGGTGTAAGCTTTACTTTTCTATTGATATAAACTTTGTTCAATGTGAGTAAGAATGCCATTAAGTAAGAGCATTAGGTACCTCAAAGTCAAAATGTTAGCACAACCATGAGAACTTCTGTAGCAGCATGGAGATGACATTACTTGTTACAAAATTTAAGAAAATCATGTTATCAGTATGTATCGAACATGGGAACACTACCTTTAGTTATATTGAGATTGAGATAATTTCGAATGATTGATAAATAGAAAATATACCAAATAAGCCAAGAAGATGTTTACATCAAGGGAAAATGATCCATCACCCTCAAACCTGATTTGAACTTTGCTGGTTCAGCGTTGTAACAATCAAGAATTTTAAGCTCCTTATTAATTTTAAATGTGATTTAAAATTTTTAAGAGTTAATTTTTCAAACTTATTTAAACCTTATGTGGTTATGAGCTTATGTGAATTAACCTATGCGAATAAATGCTAGGATTTTATTAAAGGGAATCACTAATGGTTATTTAAATTAGTAGATTAACCCTTAAACTTTTATATCAGAGTATTGATAAAAAGTGTTAGTAATTATATATTCAAATTTCGTGAATATAGTGTAGAGAATTAATCGTGTTTGGTTAATTTCAATTGGGAGTAATTAATTGATAATGTGTTGATTAATTATTATTATGAATAAATAATAATTAATGAGTAAGAGATTAATAAATATAATAATATTATATTTAATTGTTTTATACAAGCATGTGTTATATTAAACCTTTGGTATAAGGTAATTACCTTTATATATTGTATAAGGTGATATGTGACATATTAATGTGGCTTACATTGTATGTAGGGACTATATGGTAAGATTAACTGTATTAGATGAGTTACATATAATTCCTTATGTAATATGATAGGTATGGATAGACATTACTATGTATACCCTATTATATTACATTAATATCAATAAACTATTGTTATTCGATAATAATTCTTAATAAGTTATTATAATTATAATAATAACCGTTGTGATGATAATAAAACCCAATTATATTATATTTGGTGTTAATAGAAAATGTACATGAATTATATGTATGTACACTACCTGATACCTTGTAATTAGGAAATACATTGTATGCCCTTTAAATTATTATAACCTATGTTATATGAAATAAATTGTGTATGCATATTATATAACCAAAGTCTATATGATATGCCCCAAGTGTAGTATTTGCTAGTTGCTGAGAATTGTCCCAATATAAGCGCCCAGTTTTTTCTCCTTCACGTGAAACACCCACATGCTACTCTATCTTTTTCTTCTCAAATTCATCAAAGCTAGCCATAATCAATATAAGGGGAGTGGGATTCATGATGAGTTCCACCCACTTCTCACCAACTCTCTCTTGTCCATTGAACAACCTTACAATCCATGGGTTTGATTTGGGAGAATATTACATTAACTGGTTATCTTGTTTGCATATAATTGAACCTTCCCTTCCTCTTATTTTAATTGCTAAGGTTTTATATTGATTTAAGGGAGAGTAACATAGTAGCATTATATAATTTGATAGCAGCAAGTTCAGTTTCTATTTTGTAGAGGTATACTTTCTACCATTCTCATTCTTGTTCTTCAGTTTCTGAAAATTTATAAGTTCTTAATTCTTGATTCCATTTGAATTAAATGTTTATTGATTGGAGAGATGTTGTTAAGTGGTACATAAAGATTACAAGCATGATAAGAATGTATTATAGTATGGCTAGATAGGATTCAAAATTATTTTCTGAGATGGGCTGAAGGAACTGCCGAAGCAATCCAGTCTCTGGTTGGACCAGACGCCGGTGCAGCTGCGTCGGGTTTATGGCTGGTTGCAGCACAGCTGTGCAAGTCCTGGAAACCAGATTTTCATTTTCTGCTACAAAACTGCTATAAACTATCATGTACTATCCCTTAGAGCAGGCATGTGAACTGACTTAATGTAACGACCATGAATTTTAAACTCCTTATTTATTAAATATGTGATTTAATTTTAATAAGTTAGTTTTGTAAGCTTATTTAAACCTTAACTGGTTATGTGATTATGTGAGATAGAGCCTATGCAATAAATTGCTAGGATTATTTAAAGGAAGTCACTAATGATTTATTTAAATTAGTGGACTAACCCTAAGACTTTAATATCAGAGAAGTGATGGGATTATTAATAATTAAATATTCAATTTATTTGAATATTGTGGCAAGATTTGAACCTTTTGATTAATTGCAATTATGAGTAATTAATTGATAATGTGTTGATTAATAATTATTATGAACAAATAATAATTAATGAGTAAGAGATTAATAAATATAATAATATTATATTTATTTGATTAATTATTTTATACAAACATGCAATATGTTAAACCTTAATATATGGTAGTTATCTATATTGTATATAATACAATGTGACCTTTAATATGACTATGTATATTATATATAGACTATATAGTAAGATTAATTGCATTATGTGAGTTACATCATTATTGTTTATGAAATATGATATGTGTGGGTAAATATCAATATATACCCTATTGACATATAGTAAATTAAATTGTTAATTGATAATGATTCCTATAAGTTATTATAATTGTAATAATAACGATTATGATAATGCATAATAACAATATCCACTTGAATTAAATTGGTGTTGAGGAAAATGTACATGGATTCTATGTTGATATATCTATGTGTACCCCTACTTGATACATTGTAATTGAAAATTACATTTCTACTTCAATTATAACCCAAGTATATGAAATAAAATGTGTATACATGATGTAGCCTTAGTAAGCATGATAGGCTATATATATAGATTACATTAGTATAGTGTATTACACTTGCAAGTTGCTGAGTCTCACATTGAGTGCCCAACTCCCACACGTGAACTTCTAATGGGCTACTACTCTACCTTTCTTCTCAAACTCAGCAATAAACTAGCTAATGAGTGTAGGGGGAGTGAGATTCATGATGAATCCACAAACTCTTCACCAACTACTTGTTAACCTCCATGTTATTGTGCAATCCGTTGGTTTGAAATTGGGGTTAATGACATTGTCTGTTTCTTCAATTTGCCTATATAATGAACTATCTCCTTCTTCCTTGCATTTGCTGAGATTTCATTAAGTGAGAATTGAGAGCATATATATATATATATATATATATATATATATGTGTGTGTGTGTGTGTGTGATAAGGATTCTTGAGTTAAAAAGGAGTTAAGATAGCAGTAAGTGCAAATCCTTCAATTTCAGAGGTATAATCAATTACATTCATTTCTCATTCTCTGTAATTTCCTAATTATTTGATCCTTGAATTTAGCATGGTTTGATTGATAACTTGATTGGAGTATGCTTATTAGTTGTTATGATAGTTTACTACCATGTTAGAACTGTATTACATTGTGGCTGGGATGATTTTTTAGAAATTTCTGAGTTGGGCTAAGTCACTGCCGAAGCATAGCAGTTACTGTCTTTGGCCAATAGCTTGCGCAGCTGCGCCAGTTATGTACTGGCTAGCGGCTCAGCTGTGCCAAGACCAGAGTCTGGTTTTTGATTTCTGTTGCAAAACTGTTATGTGCTATCATGTAATATATTATTAGAGCAAGCATGTGAACTAGATTAACACACATATATGAGCACATTCATATTGTATGAGCATGTATAACGATGTTAGTACACATGATTGACGTAACACTTATGGTTGTGAAATGAAATTTATAATTTCGATTGTAAACTTTGACATAAACGTAGCATGTACATATTCTGATTTTTAGAACATGACTGTATAGTCTACATGGACATGAGAACTAAGTCTAAAGTGGTTAAACACACTAGCATACTTGATCTAAAGTTAAGACGTTTTCAAAGTAGAACTTGAGAACTTTTTGAAGCAAACTTGACCAAGACGATGTCTTGTAGATTCTGACCATATGAGAATATTTATATGTCTTATAAATGTGTCCTAACACATGTGAGTCACGGCTACGAAATGCTTTGCATGTGCTATATTGCCTTTATGGACTTAGTGCAATTTTGAAAAAAAACTTAGAAATTGGAAGCTAATATCATCGATCACTATGTGAGATACGTTCTAAGCACGCAAGCATATATATATTAGGATGTTATTATGTCTATAGACGTACTAACAAGCACCTCGTTTATTTATGCACAGATTTCACATATGCATGCTTAATCATAGAAAATGAACTTCAAATATGAACTATGTGATTTGAAGTATATTTGTGTAATATACTCGAGCATATATATCAAGTATTGTTTAGTCTCACTATGAGATAGTATGACCGGAGTAGTAAACCTTTGAAGTATGAACTTGTTTAACTTGAGGTTTACCAGCATGAAAACATACGACTCTGAAATTGGATTAGGATGAGCATGCTAGTTTCGAATGAGAAATTACAACATGATAAGTATGTGTATTGGTTTAATGTTAGTAGTTGCATGCTAGAGTTGCGTCGGGACACTTTTAGGTCCGGACAATTTGTTTAAGTCTGATTTTAACAGTTAGCATATTATGATGCTATAAATGGTATGTTTGATATTGAACGTGATCTTATGTGATAAACTTATACGATAAGTGGATTATTATAAGAATAGACTTATATTAGTTTATAAATGCTAATTAAAAGGCCGACTTATTAATGTTAGGTCGTTTCGACGCAAGTTAATTAAAGCTAGAACTTATTCGTAGCTGAATAAACGGCAAATATCCTAAATTCTTGCACTACTTTATTCAATGAATCGTGTAAGCGAGTTTCTTAACTTCACTTGATTTGAATACAAGTTCCCTTACACTCTTTATTGTGCAAGTTCCTATCCTTCTCATATTGCATTGAGCAGGTTATTATCATATTGACGGTTAATTATTTAAACCTTGAAATTTATTTTCAAGCATGCTATTAGGTGGTTTAATTACTTTACAATTATTCCACATCGATATTATTATTATTCGCACTTGGTGCACTTGAGTTCGTACAGTCTTGGACTTGTACATCATTTAAAGTTCTATAATTCTTGAACTGTGTCAGATAGTGTCTGAACCCTTGTTCGGTCAGACAGGTATTTGAAATTTTATAAAAGTTATCCAAATCAATTATTGGTAAGGATTCTTAGACTGAAAAAACATCCTTATATTATAAGGGAGTAGTAGGTATCTGATATAACATACAAACAGCAGAGTTGAATGTTGTGCATATACATGGCGTACGCGAGGCTGATTCCCTAAAGTACTTATTCTGTAGCCAGTAACCAAAGAGTCAATCAGCTATTGATTCCATTGGAGTTTTATAGTTCGAAGTCTACTTGACTATCAATTATTCTCAAAGCAATCATTATTCTTGCTTCTGATATTCATATTGTTGAATTGTCAGATATTTTCTATTCATCATGATATATCCTTTATTGTTGTATTTAAACTTGCTGAGCAAACTTGTTGCTCATTCTTGCTATATCATGACTTATATTGCAGTTAAGCCCGAGACTTCAGGGAAGGACAAGGGTAAAGGGAAGATGTAGGATTAGTTTGCAAGGAGCAGACTTTATCTTTATATTTAATTAAATTACTGTTATGTAATATGAACCCTAATGACTATTATAGGGTATGTTTGTATTTAGGTTATCGAATCTTGGGACTAGTAACACCTTTTGAATGAACGACATACGTTTATATTATTTCCGCATTTAGCTATTGTATGTTGTTTAGAGGTGGATATTTGTATTATTTCGTGACGACCGGACCGGGGTCAGAGGACCCGGATTCGGGGGTGTCACACTTAATACACTTATATGAGTATATACAAGTAATTGAACAAGTATAGCAATGATGATACACATGGTTGACGTATCACTTATGGTTTTGAAATAAAAGTTAAGATTTCATGAACGAACGTTAACATATATGAAGCATGTTAGTGTTCTGACTTTGCAAGCATATTAGTATGATTTAAAGATGTATGAGGAGCATGCTAACTCGCGTATATAGGTTCCATAATGAAATGTGATCATATGAACCTTACTAATGCACGTTCCTAACAAAAATATAAATTTTGAAACACAAACCTTGACATGCTATGCCATGTTACTATTCTGATTTTGCGAACGTAGTAGTATGGTTAAGAAATGCATGAACAACCCATTAACTTGTGTTTATATGATTCATAATGAAGCGTTAGCATATTGAACTCATTAGTGAACGTTACTGACAACAACAAAAGTTTTAAATGTGAACTTTGACGTACACGTAGCATGAATGAATCCTAATTTCATGATCATGATTGTGTGTTCTATATAAACATGAGAACTAAGACTAATGTGATAGAACATACTAGTATACTTGATCGTAAGTTAAGACGTTTTCAAAAGAGAAACTTAAGACTTTCAAAGTGAACTTAACCAAGACTTGTGTCTTTTAGATTGTGACCACTTAAATACATGTATGTAACTTATTGTATGCGTTCTAATACATGTGAGTAACGGTTACGAGATACTTTACATGTACCGTGTTGTCTTTTTGACTTGGTGTACCTTGTAATAGAAACTTAGAATGTGAAATAGCATTGATTACCATGTGAATTATATTATGATCATGCAAGCATATTTATTAGGATGTCATTATGCCTATAGACATATTAACATGAACCGCAATTGGTTAAACACAGATTTTAACTATGCACGCATACTCATAGAAAGTGGATTCCTAAGGCATGAGTTATGACGATTAAAGTGTACACTTATAGTATACGCACAAGCATAACTACTTAAGTATTGTTTGACCTTGTTATGTGATAACATGACTTTAGTAACCAATCTTGAAGCATGAACTTATATTGTTTAAAGTATGTGAATGTCCGACATAAAAACATGTGGTCTTGAAGTGAACATAGAATGAACATGTTAGCTTTTGAACTTGAGTTAGATAAACTTGATAAGCATGTGTGTTGATTTATATCAGTAACTGGAAGTGCTATGTGTTCAAACCTATATTGAATAATAGAAACTAAGTAATCTAAAGTTATTAAATCTAAGACAGGATTAGATTGACTTACGTGAACTATGTGATAGAATTATATAATGATCAGATTCTTGAAAGTGTAGACTTATATTAGTTTATACATGCTAATTGAAAGGCCGACTTGTTAATGTTAGGTCGTTCCAACGCAGTTTTATTAAAGCTAGAATTAATTATAGCTGAGCAAACAGGCAAGTATCCTAGACCCTTGTATTACTTTATTCAACGGATATTGTAAGCAAGTATCTGAACCCTATTTTTATTGTGCAAGTATTCTAAATTCTTGCACTACTTTATTCAATGACTCGAGTAAGCGAGAATCTAAACTTCACCTTTATTGTGCAAGTTCCTATCCTTCTCATATTGTATTGAGCAGGTTATTATTGTATTGCAAGTTCTCTAACTTACACTCTTTTACGGTGCAAGTCTCCTAACTTCATTTGATTGTAATATTGAATGAAAGTTCTCTAACTTTACTCAAATTCATATTGAGCAAGTTTTCTTGACTTACACTTATTTATTGTGCAAGTATCCTATCCTTGTGTTTACTTTATCCAAGGAACGTTGTAAGCGAGTTCTTTAATTCTTACTCTTTTATTTGAGCAAGTATCATGTCCTTGTGTTTAAATTTATGCAAGGAATCTATTATGGTGAAATTCCCCAAATTTCACTTTTTGATTTGGAAGTTCCCCGAACTTCATTCTTTGGTTATGCAAGTTCTTCACCGAACACTACTTATATTGTGTTGCAAGTTTCCTGATTTACTTTTTTATTTGGGCAAGTGTCCTAACCTATGCATTTACTTTATGCAAGGAAATCTATTATTATGCAAGTTCCCCGAACTTCACACTTTAAGTATTGTGCAAGTTCCCCGAACTTCACTCTTTGAATTTGCAAGTTCCCCAAACTTACACAAATTCATATATTGTGCAAATTCTAAACTTCACTTTGTGCAAGTTCCCTATCCTTTTCATATTGTATTGAGTAGGTTATTGTTGAATCGAAAGTTGTTTACTTAATGCTTGAACTTTATTCCCAAGCATGTTAATTAGCGGTTTAACTATTCTACAATTATTCCACATCGATATTATTGATATCCGCACTTAGTGCATTTGAGTTCGTACAGTCTTGGACTTGTACATTATTCAAAGTTCTAAATTCTTTAACTGTGTCAGATAGAGTCTGAACCTTTGTTCGGTCAGACAAGTGTATGAAGTTTTCTTTAAAGCTATCCAAACCAATTGATGGTAAGGATTCTTAGACAGAACAGAACACCCTTCATATGTTAGGAGTGCCCAGGTATCTAATATATGATACGAGTAAGCAGATGTAAGTGTTATGCATATACATGTTGTACCTGAGGCTGATCTCCTCGAGGTACTGATTTTCTGTAGCCAAATAGCCAGTAACCAAAGTCAATTAGTTATTGAACCCATTGGAAGTTATAGTTCAAAGTCTATTTGACTATCAGTCATTCTAAAAGCAATTAGTATCCTTACTTTTAGATATTCATATTGTTGAATCCTTTTAGATATTCATATTGTTGAATCCTTTTAGATATTCATATTGTTGAAACCTTTTAGATATTCATTTTGTTGAATCCTTTTAGATATTCATATTGTTGAATCTTTCTAATATTCATATTGTTGAATCCTTTTAGATATTTATATTGTTGAATCTTTCTAATATTCATATTGTTGAATCCTTAAGATATTCATATGTTGAATTCATTGTCAGCTATTTTCCATTCATCATGATATATCCTTTATTGTTGTATTTAAACTTGTTGAGCAAACTTGTTACTCATTCTTGCTATATCATGACTTATATTGCAGTTAAGCCCGAGACTTCAGGGAAGGACAAGGATAAAGAAAAGATTGTAGGATAGTTTGCAAGGAGCAGATTTTGTCTTTACGTTTTGTTTAATTACTATTATTGTAATATAAACCCTAATGATTATTCTAGGTATGTTTGTAAGATTGTATTAAGGTTATCGAATCTTGGGACTAGTAACACCTTTTGAATGAACGACATACGTTTATTATATTCCGCATTTTTAGTTATCGTATATTGTTTAGAGGTGGATGTTAGTATTTGTTGGGTTTGTACGAAATCGTGACGCAATCAAATTGCAAAAATTAGCGGAAGCATGGTATATCAGAGTTTAAAAAATTTCTACAAAACCATTACCCGGATCATCCTTTATGCAAATTATTAATTTAAAACGATAAATAAGAAGTTATGGAATCATACCCTTGTAGAACGAAGCTTCCACAGGTACTAGTTCAACTCCTTGTTCTTCGTGATCTCCTTGAATTTCCGGGTTAGATTCCTTCCTTTGATCAACGTTAGCCACCCAAGTGTTTGGCCTCTAGAGGTGATCCACCAAGGAAGATGAATTATCAAGAAGGAGGGTGTTTGGCTTAACCTTAGTTTTCTATCCTCTATAGAAAAGGAGTACTCTCCAACAATTGGAATTGCATCAATCTAATATCTATTATAAGACTTCTCTTATATAGACATTGGTCAACCCTTCTAATCCTATTAGACATGGGATTTCTTTTAATTAATTAAACTCCTTTAATTAATTTAGGCTTCCCACCACATGGGAATAATTAATTAAATTCATTTAATTAATTTGTCTCCTAATCTTATTAGGAATAAATGAGAGTACTAAATATTAAATTAATTACTAAACTCCTTTAGAAATTAAAATAATAATAATTATAATAATATTAATAAGACTCCTCTTATTAATTTATATTTAATATTTCCAAAATATTAAATAATAAACATTAAGCTATTTAATTTATTCTATCACCATAGATTAAATTAATTATACTTAATGCATTATTACGATTATGCCATTACCTTCTTAAATAATTATTCTTCCTTTTATGGTGTGACCCTTTAGGTTCTCCATATTAAACCGGTTGTGAATAAATCAATTAAAACAATTTTAATCTTATTTAAATAAATAAATTAAACTAATAATTTATTTAAATAAATAATATTTATTCTACAATAGGGATAAGCCTCCCTAGCGATCAACGACTTTCCAGATAATATAGATTTCAACATTAATCATAAAAGAACCTGTGAGTTAATAGTTACCATACAATTCAATCCTTCCACCATACAATGTCCTAATTAAATATAAGACATGAATTTACTGTCAAGTCTTATTTTATTTAATTATATGTATTTCGATTAGAAAATGCACAACTCCAAATAATGCAAATTAAAAACTCCTTTCTAATTTCATTTCACATTGGCCAAGGATTCCTGGGTTGTCATTTAACGAATCACATGGGACATATCTCCTCTTTTACTAGAGGTGGTAGATTCTTTATTGATCATTCATTATCTCCATATGTAACTCATTATACCCAAGCATACCCTATATATGCCTTAAAAGGTCTTAAGGAATAAGTCAAAGTATAATTTGTTACATACAAGATACTATGATGATCTCAAGTCCAAGGATCACTTGTACTACTATCACATTAGGAATTCCTATTGACATGCGAGTAAAACTCCATTAGGTATTCCATAGCGAATCACGTTCAGTGAACTTATTCTTCAATAAGCACCTACATACTTGCTTTAGTGTCTCCACACAAATGATCATGAGATCAATCATCCTCATCCAATGAGCAAGCAACATATGTACCAATCTATCCGGATTTACTAATCCCCTTTTTAGTAATCCCACGATTGGGAACTATTTAAGTTTTAAAACTTTCAAAGAATTTAGATCTCATTAGCATGATCATCATCATGATTCTAAAAGCATTGCTTAAAACTATGGGTTATTTACATATTATAAAAACAGCAACATATAGATAATTAAATGCCTGTAATAAATGAATATTTCATTACTAAATAAATAAGATTGTTTACAAAGTACGTGCTTTATCATCATACATGATTGGCTTGTATGCACACTACTATCAATCTCCCACTTGCACTAAAGCCAATCGCCATGGTATCTCATACCCATCTTCTCTAAGTGACGATCAAACTACTGTTGTGTTAAAGCTTTAGTAAATGGATCTGCAATGTTGTCTTGAGAGTCTACACGCTCCAAGGTGACGTCTCCTCTTTCAATGATCTCCCTGATCAAATGAAATCGCCGCAACACGTGTTTAGATTTCTGATGAGACCTCGATTCCTTAGCCTGTGCAACTGCTCCTGTGTTGTCACAGTAAATGGGAACTGCTTCTCCAATGCTAGGAACCACACCAAGTTCAGTTATGAACTTCTTCATCCAAACAGCTTCCTTTGCAGCTTCACTTGCAGCTATATACTCTGCCTCTGTCACTGAATCAGCAACTGTTTGCTGCTTGGAACTCTTCCAACTCACTGCGCCTCCGTTCAAGGTAAAAACATACCCCGAAACAGATTTACTGTCATCTTGGTCCGTTTGAAAACTTGAGTCTGTGAAGCCCTCGAGTTTTAATTCAGACCCACCGTAGACAAGAAAAATATCCTTAGTCCTTCTCAAGTATTTTAGGATATTCTTCACTGCCTTCCAGTGCTCTTCTCCTGGATTCGACTGGTATCTGCTCATTACACTAAGTGAATGAGCAACATCCGGTCTAGTACATATCATACCGTACATGATAGATCCTATTGCAGAAGCATAAGGGATCTTACTCATTCGGTCTCTCTCCTCAGGTGTCTTTGGGGCCTGTTTCTTGGAGAGATGTATTCCATGGCTCATCGGCATGAGTCCTCTTTTGGAATCTTCCATGCTAAATCTCTTTAGCATTGCATCAATGTACGTTCCTTGGGATAAACCAAGCATCCTTTTAGATCTATCTCTATAGATCTTTATCCCCAAAATATAGGATGCTTCTCCCAAGTCCTTCATGGAGAAGTGTTTAGATAACCAGATTTTAATTGATTGTAGCATAGGAATGTCATTCCCTATCAGTAATATATCATCAACATATAATACAAGGAATGAAACTGCGCTCCCACTAACCTTCTTGTACACACATGGTTCATCGTCATTTTTGATAAAATCAAACTCTTTGATTGTCTCATCAAAACGAATGTTCCATCTACGAGAAGCTTGCTTCAATCCATAAATGGATCGTTGCAGCTTACAGACTTGATTTATTCCAACCTTGAAACAAATCCCTCTGGCTGTGTCATATACACATCCTCCTCAAGTTTCCCATTGAGGAAGGCCGTTTTCACGTCCATCTGCCAGATCTCATAGTCGTTATAAGCTGCAATCGCAAGCAAAATCCGAATGGACTTGAGCATAGCTACTGGTGAAAAGGTTTCATCATAATCAACTCCTTGTCTTTGTTTGAAACCTTTTGCAACCAGTCGGGCCTTATAGGTCTCCACCTTGCCGTCCGCTCTAGTCTTTCTTTTAAAGACCCATTTACACCCAATAGGCTTAATGCCTTCAGGTGGTGAAACCAAAGTCCATACTTTGTTTTCATACATGGAGTCCATTTCGGATTTCATGGCTTCAAGCCATTTCCCTGAGTGTTTATTACTCATGGCCTGTTCGTAATTCAATGGATCATCATCATTCATGATGCGTACCTCATCGTCATCCTCTACAACGAATCCATACCTCTCAGGTATCTTCGGTACTCTTCCAGATTTACGAACAGGGTGTGGTATAGTAGGTTCTTCTACTTGGTCAGGTACCTGACTTTGATCCGTGGTAATTTGTGGTTCTTGAGCTTCTTCAAGATATATCTTACTCCCACTGACCCCTTCATGGATAAACTCCTTTTCCAAGAAGGCAGCATGTTTCGCAACAAACACCTTTTGATCAGTTGGATGATAGAAATAATACCCTACAGTTTTTTTAGGGTATCCCACAAATCTACACTTTTCGGATTTAGTCTGTAGCTTATCATGTTCAAACTTTTTGACATAAGCTGGACAACCCCAAGTCTTAACATGCTTAAGATTTGGTTTCCTTCCCTTCCACATCTCATATGGAGTCTTTGGGGCGGATTTGGTAGGTACCTTGTTAAGTAGGTATGCAGCCGTTTCTAGGGCATATCCCCAGAAGAAAATTGGAAGGTCGGTAAAACTCATCATGGATCGAACCATGTCTAACAGTGTTCGATTTCTCCTTTCAGATACTCCATTTAACTGTGGTGTACCTGGAGGAGTCCATTGTGAGATTATACCATTTTCTTTGAGACAATTGAGAAACTCACTGCTTAAGTATTCTCCGCCTCGATCTGATCGAAGTATCTTTATACTCTTGTCCGTTTGTTTCTCTACTTCACTTCTGAACTCTTTGAACTTTTCAAATGATTCTGACTTGTATTTCATTAAATACACATATCCAAATCTTGAGTGATCATCAGTGAAAGTAATAAAATAAGAATACCCACCCCGTGCACTTGTTGTCATAGGCCCACAAACGTCTGTGTGAATCAATGTCAACAACTCTGTAACTCTTTCTCCTCTTCCACTAAAAGGAGATTTAGTCATTTTACCCATGAGACAAGATTCACAAGTTGGATATGATTCATAATCGGATAGCTCGAGGAGCCCATCTTTATGCAACTTGGATAATCTTGTTTCATTGATATGACCGAGTCTACAGTGCCACATGTAGGTATAATTAATATCATCTCTTTTCCTTTTCTTAGTTTGTTCAATTTGAAATATATTTTCTTGTAAGTCAAGTGTATAAAGTCCATTTCGCAAATTTCCAATACCATATAAAACATCGTCTTTATAAATAGAACAACTATTGTTCTTTATAACAACGTTAAATCCTTCCATATCCAATACAGAAATTGAAATAATGTTTTTAATAATATTCGGAACATAATAACAATTATTAAGATAAATGGACTTGCCCGAAGGCATTGCTAAATAATAAGTTCCTACAGCTAATGCAGCAACCTTTGCTCCATTCCCTACTCGTAGGATCACCTCATCATTGTTCAGCTTTCTACTTCTGACCAGTCCCTTCACATTATTACATATGTGAGAACCACAGCCGGTATCCAATACCCAAGTAGAATTTTGACTTTCTGAAAAATTAATTTCAATCATGAACAAACCTTGATTGGAAGTCGAAGCTTCTCCAAGCTTCTTGTCTGCCAGAAACTTCTTGCAGTTTTTCTTCCAATGACCCGGCTCGTTGCAATGGAAGCACATTCCTTTGCTAGCTGGATCAGATTTCTTTTGTTCCTTTATGTTCACCTTGCCCTTGGTCATCCGAGATCGGAAGAGCTCCTTAGATATCTCATATCTAGCAGTCCTACTTTATTCACCATACAACTCCTTGAGGTGAATCAACATAGTAGGAGCATCCATGTTTTCTTGCTGACGCTGAAGCTCGTTATTCATGGATGCGAGCATGATGCATTGAGCTACAGATGCATCATCTTGCCACTTTACAATGGTGGCAATCTCTTCCTCAGAGGTTGTTTCTGGAACAGTTCCAGGGACATGTGAGTTTAGGACATAAGAAATCTTTTCAGTAGTGAGAACTATTCTCAGATTTCTTGGCCAGTCCGTATAATTCGGCCCGGTAAGCTTATTAGCATCAAGTATGCTTCGCAGTGAAATTAGTGATTTTGACATTTTTAAAATTCTGCATGTGAAAAACAACATTTTAGCAAACATTCATTTTATTAATTTTGCATACCAAAATAAATTTAGGTCTTTATTTTAAATTGGTATCTCCCACTATTTTTATCAAACTATATTACCCTCACTTATATAGTTCGGCAACATCTAATTAAAAATTTGCTAGTGAGAATAAGCATCCCATTTCAAATGTATATAACCTTGTGGATAGCACAACAAGCGATATACAAATAAATAGGTAGACAACTCTTGTCAATTACATCACCATGTAATTCCTTTTATTTTGCCTCTTAAATCATAATGGTCAAGTGTGTGCACATCCGAACTAAAATAATTTAAGTTAAGTCCAGCCTAGCACTTTCATAAATTCAAAAAAGAAAAATGTTCGTCCTTGTGGATAGCACAACAAGACTAGATCGTTCAATTTTCTTGATAAGCATCAAATGTGATTAATTAACATCTTAAATACGCAATACTCGCCTTGTAGATAGCACAACAAGCTCATATTAAATATCTAATACTCTATTAATTTATCATGCTAGAAGGCGACGTTCGATATTCCAAATATCATTTGAACACTTCGGACTTAATATTATTTCTTTGAGGGATTTGTTATTATTAGTCTCATCTTTGTTTAGCGCGCATGCACATATATATATAAAATACGCGTCATTTTATTAAACATGCGAAGCATGTTTGCATAAAATATAATATATATAATATTTAGCATGCAATATAGAATACTATATTCTACCCGGATTGATTATGGACTTTTATTCTAGTTTGGTTCACTAGAGCCACCAAGTGAACCAAAAGGTCAAACCTAGGGGTGCAAGAATTTAAATTTAAACGTAACTATTACATTTAAACCCGGGCTCCATACAAACGGGTCTTCACGCGCTCCTTGCTCCTTGGTCTCTAATTTTTAAAGATAATTCTAACTATTTCTATTACATTAAACTATTTAATTTAAATAGAAACCTTGATCAACAGTCAAGGGGAAGTACATAGGAGGGAGATAGAATTTTACATCAAGAAAAAAAAATTAGAGAAGACGAGGTACGCAGACCCCATTTAATAAAACTCATTCATTCAAGCATTCAACTAAAATAAAATCCAATCACATTGGTCAAATAGTCCATAATCAATCCCCATTTATTTTCATACATATCACCATATATATTAATAAATAAATATTCATCTCATGAATTAAAACATTCCATATATATATGAGTATCATTTAATGGGCAATTTTAAATTGCATGAAATCCAATTTCAAGATTAAAATAAACTCTTTATTTTAATTATAAAATTATTTAGAATATAATATATAAATATATCATATTTTATTTTTTTTTTAAAAAGTCACCTTCTTTTATTAAAAGAGTCCTACAGGTTTATTAAAAAAGTCCTTTCTTGATGGGTCACATTCTTTTTGGAGTAAGAAAGAGACAACACCTTTTCTTTGCAGAATTCAAGATTAGCACCAAAAAAAAAAAATTGTGATTCTTCCCAAAAAAAAGTCTTTTTTTTTTCTTAAAAAATATAATTTTATACAATAAAATTATGCCCAATAAATTATTTTAAATACATACCCATATGTATATGAAATCAAAAATAAATTAATAATTGCATAAAGATTTGGCTCTGATGCCACTGTTGGGTTTGTACGAAATCGTGACGCAATCAAATTGCAAAAATTAGCGGAAGCATGGTATATCAGAGTTTAAAAAATTTCTACAAAACCATTACCCGGATCAGCATTTATGCAAATTATTAATTTAAAACGATAAATAAGAAGTTATGGAATCATACCCTTGTAGAACGAAGCTTCCACAGGTACTAGTTCAACTCCTTGTTATTCGTGATCTCCTTGAATTTCCGGATTAGATTCCTTCCTTTGATCAACGTTAGCCACCCAAGTGTTTGGCCTCTAGAGGTGATCCACCAAGGAAGATGAATTATCAAGAAGGAGGGTGTTTGGCTTAACCTTAGTTTTCTATCCTCTATAGAAAAGGAGTACTCTCCAACAATTGGAATTGCATCAATCTAATATCTATTATAAGACTTCTCTTATATAGACATTGGTCAACCCTTCTAATCCTATTAGACATGGGATTTCTTTTAATTAATTAAACTCCTTTAATTAATTTAGGCTTCCCACCACATGGGAATAATTAATTAAATTCATTTAATTAATTTGTCTCCTAATCTTATTAGGAATAAATGAGAGTACTAAATATTAAATTAATTACTAAACTCCTTTAGAAATTAAAATAATAATAATTGTAATAATATTAATAAGACTCCTCTTATTAATTTATATTTAATATTTCCAAAATATTAAATAATAAACATTAAGCTATTTAATTTATTCTATCACCATAGATTAAATTAATTATACTTAATGCATTATTACGATTATGCCATTACCTTCTTAAATAATTATTCTTCCTTTTATGGTGTGACCCTTTAGGTTCTCCATATTAAACCGGTTGTGAATAAATCAATTAAAACAATTTTAATCTTATTTAAATAAATAAATTAAACTAATAATTTATTTAAATAAATAATATTTATTCTACAATAGGGATAAGCCTCCCTAGCGATCAACGACTTTCCAGATAATATAGATTTCAACATTAATCATAAAAGAACCTGTGAGTTAATAGTTACCATACAATTCAATCCTTCCACCATACAATGTCCTAATTAAATATAAGACATGGATTTACTGTCAAGTCTTATTTTATTTAATTATATGTATTTCGATTAGAAAATGCACAACTCCAAATAATGCAAATTAAAAACTCCTTTCTAATTTCATTTCACCTTGGCCAAGGATTCCTGGGTTGTCATTTAACGAATCACATGGGACATATCTCCTCTTTTACTAGAGGTGGTAGATTCTTTATTGATCATTCATTATCTCCATATGTAACTCATTATACCCAAGCATACCCTATATATGCCTTAAAAGGTCTTAAGGAATAAGTCAAAGTATAATTTGTTACATACAAGATACTATGATGATCTCAAGTCCAAGGATCACTTGTACTACTATCACATTAGGAATTCCTATTGACATGCGAGTAAAACTCCATTAGGTATTCCATAGCGAATCACGTTCAGTGAACTTATTCTTCAATAAGCACCTACATACTTGCTTTAGTGTCTCCACACAAATGATCATGAGATCAATCATCCTCATCCAATGAGCAAGCAACATATGTACCAATCTATCCGGATTTACTAATCCCCTTTTTAGTAATCCCACGATTGGGAACTATTTAAGTTTTAAAACTTTCAAAGAATTTAGATCTCATTAGCATGATCATCATCATGATTCTAAAAGCATTGCTTAAAACTATGGGTTATTTACATATTATAAAAACAGCAACATGTAGATAATTAAATGTCTGTAATAAATGAATATTTCATTACTAAATAAATAAGATTGTTTACAAAGTACGTGCTTTATCATCATACATGATTGGCTTGTATGCACACTACTATCAGTATTGTATCGTGGCGACCGGACTGGGGTCAAAGGACCCAGATTTGGGGGTGTCACAAGCGTCTTCTCTTCTGATTGCATCCCTTTGAAACTTACCAGGCTTTGTTGGCAAAGATACACTTTTTTTTGACATTCTCTGCCCATCTAGTGCTGTTATTGTCTTCAAAATGCATCCATTTTTGATATTGTAAGAGAATAACCTCTCGTCTTTCAAACAGAATCACAATATGTCAGACTGCGCAGAAATAAGAACGATATCACCATTCATGCTTCTTCATGAATGCTGATGAAATTAAAGTCTTCCTTTCACCCCATTTCTGCTCCTTGTAATCTTCAAGCATCAATACACAGAGATCTCCTCCATTCTATCAACTATAGCCAGTTTTCCATTCCAGTCTAAACCCCAAGCCTTTCCCCAGCCTGTGTCCTGACCATCTATAGGCAAAGTAGTTGTTGTAAAGTGCTCAGTTCCCAAATCAAGGGATAATACTTCTTTAGTAATGCTTGATCCAATTTCAATTATCTGAATGCAGTGAACAGCTGCACCAGTAGGAAATCGAAATTTTCTTCCACTTTTTGTTAATATCCTGTATAGTAGGGATTTTGAGCGGTCTCCATGAGTGATCACTCCCAAGGGTAAGAAATGTATAAGACCAAAAAGTCCGCTCGTCGAGTTATCAAAAAACAAACTTAAACCTGCAAAGTAAATAAACGATCACACCAAAAAGTTTGACGGCGAGGTCATCGGAAAATAATTAGAGTGTGAGCATAAATACAGGTAAGAAAACGTTAATAATGGAGGTTTGTAATTATTTTAATGCGTAAAGGTAGATAAAGTGACTCCAAAGCCTCCTTCGCCTATTGGATCTTGCACATGATCAACTCTCGTCTTACATGTCCCTTCTACTCTCGATCTCGTTTTTGACGAGTATGTGTTCGGGATTGATTGTTTGTCCCTCGTCATAGGGATAATCGAGAGTTTTATGACTTGTAGAGAATAGATGTTGTCGAACCGGAGCCAATTGAGCCTTTGTCGGGACCACAACGGAGTTGTTAGGACCGAGCCTATCGTTAACCGACTTACGGACTTGTACTGTAAGATTGACCGAAGACCTCTCTTGGTCAAAAATCGTCTTCTCTTTACCCGTCATTTGGTCAACTTGAAGTAGATTGGTGATTGTGAAAAGAAACACTAAAGCATATCCTTCTTCTAGCGTCAATGTTAATGCCAAAATTTGTCCGTTCGCCGAATTACCAAACAACGAAGTTAAACCTGTGACGCCCCCAAATCCACGTTCCTTCGAAACCTCAGATTCGGTGCAGTCACGATACTACTATCGTCAAACTATTACATCTTTTAATCATTAGTAAAAGAATACAACTTTGTTTATTACAATTTAGAATATAAATTCTATTTATATCCAAGATCTCGTCTTTACATCATATTCGATATTACTAAAATACGGAATAATTTAAACTTTTCAATATCCTTTGAATAAAAATCTTTTTATTGATTCCATAACTTTGATACCAATTACAAATCTTGAATCAACTATATAATATGATTCCTTCTTATCTGAGTTATCGTATAAACATTTACAACTTAACTTGATATCCTCTATGTATTAATTAATACATTCTTACAATACAACAAGTATTAAACAGTGTAAGCAACTATCGAGTACATCATCTAGAATCTAAACAGGGTCCAGACAATAATCTAAGTAATATTCTTCAATGCGATACTATCTATCTTTATCAATCAAGAAGCACGAAATCTTTACCATGAATCCTTAACCTGCAAAAGTGGTTATTTGCAAGAGTGAGCTCGACAGCTCAGCAATTCTAACAGTCCTCATGCATCACATAGCATGTAACATCATACTCAGTTCATGCATTTATAAACAGTTTATATTTACTACGCATGTCACTTTTCACATAACAAGTATATCATCAAAGATCAACTTTCAATCTCATTTATATCTCATATACAGTTCATATATAAGTTCACATTATCACAGCATAATATAATTCAACTAACAGTTATTGAATTCATATATCAAATAGGAATTGAAAGACTTGCCTGATTCGTAGTTTAGTAACTACGACTTAATTGCTTAAGAATCTCTGCACTTTGTGTAATCCTACACAGTTATATTAACCATAGAGATCACACTCATCAGTTATATGTATCCACACATTCTCAATGTAATAATAAAAGTTACATTGTTGTCTAACTTGTTTCTTAGAACCTTCATCTCACTTCCTTATCGTATTCCTAGAATAACTATGTAAGTATACGTATACTTTAACCATACGTACTTACTAACATTCTTCATATACACATGTCCGTCTACCACTAATCTATTTACATATAGCTAGTGTAGTCCATCTTTTGAGTTAATCATTCTCATATATCATTACTAACACATAAGGCCATAACAAAGCAAATATACGCTATTAACCGTCGAAGTCGGATTCAAGTATTAACATATGGTCCTACATAGCATGTATACAAATTAAAGGATACTTTCATGCTTGTTTAACCTTTTCACGTCCAATTTACATGATATAGGTTCTAAATTAATACCCGTAAAAACTTAAGTCCATAAACATCAAAATCTAAATCTTAGGGTAACATGTTAACGTTCACGTTCAAGACTCGTGTTTTCATTAGTGAAGCTCACTAACAAGTCCAACATGTTCATGCTTCATTATAAAATCCATATCCGTAAGTTAATATGTCCGTCATGCATTTCAAGGCCATATAAACATGCCCAAAAAAAATCAGAATACGTATAGGATCTTTACATGTCAAAGTTCACATTTAAAACTTATACTTTTGTTAAAAATGTTCACTAGTGAGGTTCATCATGCTCGTACTATACTATGAAACATATGTACGCAAGTCAACATGCATTTCACGTGTTTCTAGGTCATACAAACATGTCTCAAAAGTCAGAATGTTTAAAACGGATATAATAAGTTAATGTAAATTTTGAAACTCTAAGTTTATTGTGAAATCTATAACTTCACTATTCAAGCAAGCGATTCTAATATAGCATGCTCATGTTAGTTTAAAGTACTCTTATATACACACTACACATGCTTGCACGCTAGTTATAGCAATTGTCCAACAGTTAGCAGATTTGCAACAAAACAGAAAACAAAAATCTGGTTCCAGGACCCTGCGCAGCTGCGCAGGCACCAGGTACAAACCCGGCGCAGCTGCGCAGGTGTCCGGCCAGTCCAGGAATTTTTCCGCTTCGGCAGAAACCAGTCCAAACTCAGAATTTTCTTACTTATCATGCTCAATATCAATAACAATGTATTTCTAACATGTATAACAGCTTATATAACAACTAACCATCATTCTCCAATTCAATTACCATCTAATTTAACATAATCAATAACTTAAGAAATTCAAGAACTCTCCAATTATCAAACTATGGACACTGTAAAAGTTTTACCTTTGTGAATTGAAATTCTAAGCTTGTTGACATCTCCAATTCTTAGTCTCCTTCTCCAATTAGTACACTTACTCTATATCTTACACTTGACAGAAAACTCAGCAACATCAAATGAGAAGGAGGGAGCTTCATTTATAGAAAACTCACTACACAGACAATAGCTTTGCCTCTTATTACAAACTAATGGAATGAAGGAGAGTCCATTGTGCAAGAGAGAGTTGGTGGTATCCATCATGATACCCATTCCCCATCTCATCATTAGCTACAATTGCTGAGTTTGAGGGAGATAGGCATAGCTCCTAGCCATTCACGTGAGGAGAAATGAGGAGGGACTCACAATTAGGGACAAGAAGTAATCTCAGCATTTGCAACTAGCAAGTGTACTACACTAATGTTATACACTTATACACCTTATATATACACTTAGGGTACACAAATTTCATTTTATAAACACATAGGCTATAAAATATATATACACCTTCATTTCATATAGCTTAGGTTATAAATGAATTATAATTGTAATCTTTATTTACAATGTATCATATACCACCCATATATATCTTATCCTTCCGGATATAATTCTATCGCGTATCATCACCTTTACTATCCCAACTCTATTATTCCAATTATTGAAATCCTTATCGATTAACAATTGTTTACTTGTTATAACATTCACATGGTACTAAATAAGGTTCACCCACACACATGTAATCACATAAACATTATTATGTAACCTACAATTAACCTTACTATATAGTCTATATATAATATATAGCTATATTAATGCGTCACATTGCATTATACTTAATAAAGATAACTACACTTCACACTTCATACAATATATAGTTAGTTACTATACGCTATACATTTTATTCGCATGCTTGCATATAGAAGTAAATAATTTACTTATCCCATCAATTAATTAATAATAATATTAATTAATCTATTTCTCATTAATCAATGGAATTATAATTTTCATAACAATTAATTAACATTTATATAGTTAATTATCACAATAAATAAATATAAGTCTTATTATATTTATAACAAATATACTTATTATCATGATATCACTCGCAATAATAATAATTCAACATATTATTATAATAACAATTAATATAGATTAATTATTTAATTAATAATTCTTTCATCTTTGAATTAATCAATCCATTACCGAATCTATTATCGTGCCACCCAAGGCATTTCTCACAAGCTTAATCTCAAGCTTATTATTATTCTCATCACTTACTCATCTCTCACCACATTACTACTCATAACATGTTCAATTAAATTAGAACTATTAAATCCAAGGTCCACATATAAATATTTTACAAATCGAATATTCAAATATTATATATAACCTTTACGAAAATATAATAACTCAAGCTATTAAAATGTTAAATTACTTCAATTAATTATACTTATAATAAGTATAACCTTTACGCTTATAATAATTAATATATATACTCTATTAAATATTTAACTAAAAATAATCACGATCAAATAATAACTTAAGTTATTTAATTAAAATAACTTAGTTTCCTTTCATTAATTGAACTCCCTTGAAAATACATTATGTATTTATCCATATCATAAAATATTATGTTTTCTCCAAATAAAGATATTCATTATTAGAAAAATACTTTATTTATTAACTCAAGATATTATAATATAATATAATATCGAATAATTACATGTACATATATTATATATAGAAAATAGATAATAAGTTTATTTTCTATTATAAGAAATTGTTTATATCAATTTATTTACATATAGCAAATATGTAATATATCTATCATATTAATCAATCACACCTTATACAAAATATATAAGGTAATGTTACTATTCAAAAATAACATTTCCTCCTTTTATTAAAATAATTCAATATTAAAAATTATTTTAATATCATTTATTAAAATATATAATAACCATTTCTCTTTCTTTTCTATAAATTGTTCCCAAAACAATTTCTTCAAATATTCATTTAAAGATATAATGATTTCCATCTCCCTTTAATAACGTATATATATATATATATATATATATATATATATATATATATATATATATATATTTAACGTTATTCGTACATTAGACTTTCTCACATATTACTATTCTAAGTAATATATATAAAAGTACCAACTATAATTACATATTCAACACACATATTAATTCACTCCTTTACTTAAGTAAATTAAACACTGTACTATATCATCATAGTTAATTAAGGTTCAATACTCTCATTATATTATTCCATAATATAACTCCCAACTTAAATTAACTAATATTTATTCTTATTAGTTAATTCCTTAACTAACTCATGCTTCACTATCCAAACCTATTCATGGATAGCTTAAGTGTTATTAATAACCTATATTATAAACATACTAGTTATTAATACATGCACAAGAATATGGTGATTATACATTAAGGATATTTAATGTCACCAACTTACTATGATAAAATAATTCTATAAATTATTTAATATCGATAGAAATTTATCCACCTCCTTTATCTCAACTGGATCGTCTCTACGATAAGTAACAAATATATATTAATAATATATTTATAAATCACAAAAACACATATTACATAGTCCATATTACCCTATGTAATATAATACCACATACCTTATATCACATAAAAATACTCTTATTCGAACCCATCTCACAGTTTAAGAATTTTATTTATTAAATCCTTATTTAATAATATCTAAAAATTCGAGTTCTTACAAAACCTGCATAGTGAGCAAACAATCACACCAAAAAATTTTGACGATCGGGGCTGCCAAAGGATAACTCCAATGGGAGAATAAATACAAGGAAAAAATGTCAACAATGAAGGTATGTAATTGCTTTAATACGTAAAAATAGATAATATGTCAGTGTGTACCTAAAATTAAATTATGATTGTGTATTTATACCTTGACCACACTGCCATAATTTATTACGTCCATCTTTGAGTAGGAATAAGAATCCTATGTAAAGATTCTTTATAATTTTAAGAATTGAATATGATTTGACTTTTTCAAACAAAAAAAAAATCAAATATGATGTGAGTCAATTTGAACTGTAGATCTTTTAAAATATCAAATTCTCTACTGTAATATTTCGTCATGGCATGAATCCCACTAAATCTCTTGAATCCATTAAATCACACTCGAGTTGGTATATTATAAAGTTCGGTAGGATTCGATTTGTGTGAGTTTTGAGGGTATATTTACAACCATAATGTGTGAATTTTTTTTTAAAATGGCATCAGATAACCGTACTGCTGTACAATTACACTTATAAATATGATTTTTTGCTTTCCCTTAATTTTATGCGTGCACATGCAAGGCTTGGCCTGCCCAAAAATATTGGGGCATCAATGATTTTGAATCCATGCATGTTTTGTTGTGAGATGATTACAGAACCCTAGAATCAATGTTTACAATTTTTGTAAATTTATAATTTTATAGAGTAACTAAAAAGAAAATCAAATGACACTATTTTTGTGGAAGGAATAAAATATTTGTTTGGGGGCATATTGAATATTTGTCCGTGCTTGGTATGCGCAACAAACTTCAATTAATTATTTTGATTCGCTACCTAATCTTTGTTGGTCCAACAACATCCATATAGTGCCACCTAATTCAGTTTCTGGCATTTAACACGCATCATAAAAAATAGAAATTGAAGTTCTTTATTAATTACAATAATATTACTATCACATAAAAAATAGTCACATAACTCTCACATACATATACATATATATTTTTGAGTCCTGTTTGTCACGTAAAACTCATAGTATGTATATGTATATATAATTTTATTTGATCATTTTTTATATAATAATAATATTATTTTATTAATTAATAGTAACAGTAGTTTCACACATTAATTTTACGACTTTGAAAGTAAAATGTAACATTTGACAGTGTTTTCACGTCTTGTCATTTTTAGTAAAGCTTTGTTTAATGATGGTACATTGACACTTCATCTGAATGTATATATATATATATATATATAATGTCAAATTCATAGATATCTCATAAATGTTTATAGCTGCAGTGCTGCACATATACCTATAATATATATATATATATGATTAGTTTGTTTTGTTTGCTGGATGATTATTCTGCCATATTGTCCTCAAGGGGCAAGGTCACATGGGCCGACTTCAGTAAATGAGAGGCGTGGTGGTCATTTTCATGGAAGCTGTAGCACGTTGGTAGTTTTGCGTTCTAAAATTATAGAACAATATTTAAACGGCTTTTAAGTATAGTTTATATTATTATTTAATATATATTGAGGACGTAGTTGTTAGTATAAATTCATTATATATATTGCAAAAGTTTTCAATTAGTCCAATGAATACTATGTGAGAAGCAAATACTTATCTCTAATATAATTTTATAATTTAAAAATAAATACTTATCTCTAATTTGAGACGGACTAAAACAATAAATATGAATAGTATATGCAATTATGCATTTTGCTCGGTCAAAGAAAAAGAATCTTAAAAATCAAATGAATAATTCAATAAGAAAAAGATGGATTGGGGTTTTAATTAGTCTTCACGGTCCTAGAAAGCTACTTCAGTACTTAGAGTTGATAATTTCTGATTAGAATAATACAGATTGACCGCTGCTCTGGTGTTAGTATAGTAAATGAGTGGCTTAGTCGCGGAAGAAACGTGATTAATTTCTTAAGAGAACACGAACAAAGTCGTTGTACATTCATTCAATACCATGTGAGAAGCCATTGATGGTGCAACTAAATTATATCCATGCAGCATGTGAATGAGAATACAAATAAATTCGTCCACAACTATTTATTTATTAATGTAACAATAACTCATATTGATAAAATAAGTTCAAACTCTTTGAAACCAATTTTGGTGGGTGTTATCGCCAAGATTCGTCCACGCGCCTCAATCATCAAAAACACGTTCAATCCAGAAACAAAATCACACGAAGAAGTTTGATCACTTTGGCCGCCGAGAGATAGCTCCAGTGGAAGAATAAGTACATGCTGAACAATATTTAACAATGGAGGTATTTAGTGCTGAAAAATAATAGTAAATTTAGTATACCTGATATAGCTTGTATTTATAGTGAATTTAGTGTTAAATTGAACTGAATCTCCTTAAAAGAAGAAAGTCTTTTTTTAAGAGTTAGAAATCAAATATAATTAAGAATTTTGGATTCCTTGAAGCCTGAAGGACATGAAATTTTATTAAGTAGAAGCATAAAAAACAACAAGATGGCTAATACAAGTGGGCAACTCCTCCCTCACTATAAATTTTATAAAATGAGTCACATTTATGAATTTGTAACTTTAAAAATATGTTTTTATTATATTTATCTCTTTATATGTGGATGTTTAGTTTTGTAGTGATGAAATAGTTGTAAAATTTGAGAATATTATGACATTTTATACGGTCATTAATGTATAAAATAATAAAAATACTCTTTTTAACAAATAATTTTTTTAATAAGATATAAGTATTGTTTATGAAACGGAGGGCTTATTGAATACTCCCTTTGTTCCTAAAAGATTATCGTTTAAGGTTAATGCACAAAGATTAAGAAATGTAATTAATACCTAGCGAAAATACTATACTACCCTTATTAATTGTCTCAACCAATTATTCCCTTCCCAATGTTTTTATTCAATTCAACCAATTACTACTTGGATTATAGCATTGAATTGAATAAGAATCATTGGGAAGGGAAGAAAGCTTTAAATAGGAGAAATCTTTAAATAAGGGTAAAGGAGGAAAAAAAATAGCTAATATGTATTGATAAACTCAAAACGACAATCTTTTTGGAACAAAAATTACTTCCTAAAACGACAATCTTTTAGGAACGGAGGAAATACTAAAATATGTCGAAGTCAATGGACAATTTTTAAAAAATATTATTTTCACCATTCTTTAGTCTAGTTAGTATATGTAAACATTTTAAACAATCTCTAAGGCATGTTAGATGGAGTATCTTTATTTGTGTCCGTATGTGTGCTAGATGCTCATTTCATTTATGAATTCTCTGAGCCCAGTGCTTCCTCTAACTAATTAATGGGGTATTTAACGCGTATTGGTTAGAGTGCATGGAAGTTTGAATTCATACACTATCTTTTTCATTGATTTCCTCTCTTATCACCTCTGAAAGTTGCCATAAATTTTACTCCTAATCCCTCCAACAAAGGAAATATATTTTCAAAACTGGCTAATTTTTTCAAAACAGAAGAATAATGCATAATGTATGGAAAGATAGAGACTTTCCTTGATCATTCCCCGATTCTTGCAAAGGGTTCAAATATCACTACAAAAAGATGAATCTTTTTTGAAGTTTCAAGATCCAATAGAAGACGAAACAGAGGAATCAAGATGCCCGCAGTTTGGTTTTCCTTAAAGAGATCATTGCAGTGCAAATCAGAGCCATCAGATGTTCATGATCCCAGAAATAATCAGAGCAACATATTGACTAAGAAATCAAGCAGCGGCGGCGGCAGCAGCGGCGGCGGCAGGTCTGGTTGTTCAAGGTCAATTGCAAACCTCAAAGATGTTATCAATGGAAGTAGCAAAAGGCACATGGAAAAGCCACCAGAGGCAGCCGTTTGTAGCCCAAGGTCTATTGGGAGTAGTGAACTTCTTAATCCAATTATGCATGAAGTGGTACTCAATAACTCAACTTGCGAGCTAAAGATCACTGGTGCCAATAATTTTGGGACTTTTATGGGTACCCTAAAACCAGGGACACCTGGTCCTGGAGGGTACCTAGTGGCTTCTCCTAAGAGTAAAGGCAGAAACATATCATCCATCCCTCTGAGAAAGAACCATAGTAGCCTTTCCAGGAGGAGAAGTTTAGGGTCTGGATTTGGTGGAGTTCCTATAAAGCCTAGGGCTTCTTTTGGAGCAGATTCTCATGGTAATCCTTCAGCTTTTACTTGCCATAAATGTGGTGAGCAATTGGTGAGGTGGGAAGGTGTTGAAGCACATCATCTCTCCAAACATGCTGGTAATGGAAACAAACCACTTTCATTCAACTTTTATTTCTTTTACCTTACTCCTTCTGTTAAAACAAAGTGTGGTTTATTCTATTTTATGTTTTCTTCCGGGTTTTTTCTTATTTTTTTCGGATCCAAAATCATTGCATATACCTCATAATCCATTTATCCAGAAGAAGGAATTAAAATTATACTGCAAAGAAAATTTGGAGCACGTTTATCATTTACATATATCATATATATAATTACTTTTCCATCCCAAATTAACTGATTAATTTGACAGGTAGACGGTTTAAGGAGGAAGGGTAATGATTACTTACTTTTGGACATCCTAAAATAGGTTAATGCTTCAGTAAAAAAGTTTTAATGTTCATGTTAATCTTCTTGTCTTGTTAACGACCACCAATTTTTTGCCTTGTAACAATTTGATGACACTTTGAAATTCTAAAGCTAATGTTCCAAATTAAGCAGCCTCACATTACATTATGCTCTTTTTCTTATGTACGTAGTTACTGAACTAGTTGAAGGAGATTCATCTAGGAAGATTGTGGAGTTAATCTACCGGTCCAGCTGGTTAAAATCCAACAGCAATTGTGGTGGGATTGAGAGGATTTTGAAGGTCCACAATATGCAAAAAACACTAGCTCAATTCGAAGAATATAGAGAAATGGTGAAAATCAAAGCTAGCAAATTGCCCAAGAAACATCCGCGTTGCCTAGCAGATGGCAATGAGCTGTTAAGGTTTTATGGAACAACTATTGAATGCTCTCTCGGCATCCATGGATCCTCTAGCCTGTGCTCGTCGGATAAATGCTGCATTTGTCGAATTCTAAGACATGGCTTCATCTCCAGTACTAAGAAGGAACTCCGTGGCGGCCTGGTTTTCACAACTTCAACAAGTGAAAGAGCATTTGAATCAATTCAAGTGTTTGATAGTAGTAACACCATTTTGAGGAAGGCTTTAATGGTATGCAGAGTGATTGCAGGCAGGGTTCATCGGCCTTTGGAGAATGTTCAAGAACTGGCTGGTCAATCAGGTTTCGATTCGTTGGCTGGAAAAGTAGGAATCTACTCCAATATTGAAGAACTCTTTTTACTGAATACCAGAGCTCTTCTTCCTTGCTTTGTGATCATCTGCAAGCCATGAAGGATAGAAGTTAGTGTGAATATTTTTCCAATCATTTATTTTTGAACTTAATTTCGCTGCTACTTGCTAGACTAGTTCCTTGAAGTTTTATTAGTTTTGGCCTTATTATATATGAATCTATATCCTGTCATGCACGATATAAAAAAATTGTTAATGTATTTTTTGACAAGAGGATTCCAAAGAAAAACAAGAATGTTCCAATTAGTAGATATATATATATATATATATATATATATATATATATATATATATATATATATTGAGACTCTATATTTAATTGTGAGGATTAAATTTACTCGATCGTCACCAATGGTCCCAAAATCATGTTCCTATTAAGGACCTAACAAGGTCCCCATTACATATGCATGTTCCTAACTAGGTCCCAATTAATTTAATTTGAAGTGACACTCCATGGTAAGATGCACATACGGTTGGTTGGCTTTTGAAGTGTGCATGTGCATGTAATTAAGCTCCCATATTTACAATGTTGGTACAAGAGGCTTCACCTTTGGCCCGAAAACGGTCCTTCAATTGTTGGGGGGAGAAGACCGTTTTCTTCCTGTTTTGGGCGAATTACCTGATCCGTTGTTGTGATAGTCCGGAGATTTCTTCGGAAGTATATCCTCCTGATAGTTACAATGTTTCTTCACGTAATTTGATACTTCGTCGATCCGAGCATAAGTTTTGAAGACAATTATATTAATTAAAATCAAATGCATTTATATCAATTTTGAATTTTAGGATCGATCTCACAAATTGATTTAAGAAAATGATTTTCTTTTTCAAGCCTTGCACCAAGCTGTCGAAGGTGAATACATATTAGACGAGGCTAAAGTTATCACAAGACCAAATCTTTAGAGTATGATGATACCAACATGTATTGTTAGCGTGTTCATATGGACGTAAACTCGCCTTTTGGTGGTTTAATTCGACAAAAATCGGTACTTCTAATGAAAAAGTGTAAAAATAATTCTCATGCCTTTTTATTCATGTCAAACTATATATATATATATATATATATATATATATGTAAGGAATACAATAGAGAACCACTATATCCACTACTAGGGGCGGATCTATTCATAGGGTATCATAGACAACTTAAGGGGGCAAATTTATAAAAAAGTTAAACTTAAAAGGGACAAAAAAAAGTTAAACTACTACTACTCTAAAAAAAATCAAACACACAGTGTATAATATATTCAAACTCTCGCTCTCTAACTCGCAAAACTTCAACCCTTTACTCAATCTTCAGCTTAAAAAAATTCGCCCCTGCTAAAAACAGATCACGAATCCACCCCTGTTCACTAGACCAACTTTCCTAATAATTAGTTAAGAATAAATTAGATATCACATATACCACTACTCTAACAAAACTAGGACTATTTCAACTTGTAACTTAAAGAAATTACATAATTAAAATTATTTTTTTCTTAACGGGTTTTGATATATATATATATATATATATATATATATATATATATATATTTTAATCAAATTTAATTTATTTTTTTTACAAGTTGTTGCATCAATAGATATATATATATATATATATATATATATATATATATATCGATTTTTGTCAGGTCTAATGTACCATTCATCAACGTGCTTTGTGAATAGTTTTTGGTATGTTTTTTCCTAAACCATGCACATGTAACTATGTAAGTGACATATGTCAGAAGTTGGAAATTGATTAATGAATAGATTTAGATTATTGATCCCAAAGGTTAAAAAGATCAAAAATTGAAATTTGAGGACTTCAAGTATAATTAAAATATAACTTTAGAGGATGAAAACGCAAATACGCCTTGATACAACGTTGTTTTAACTGGATTATACTGGTGGTATTGGCGAAATAAAACACGCAATCTGAGAATAGATTAGGATTAGGAAGCGCACTCGTGAGTTAAACGCAGACCTGCCCTTCTTCTTCGGTTCTCTCCGGTCTGTGTTCCCCATTTTTCTGTAATTTTTAGAGAGAGAAAGAGATTCTGTTTCCCCCAATTTCTTTAATTTTAGGGAGAGAAAGAGAAAAAGCTAATTGGAAGAGGGAGTTGCAGGGAGAGAAAATGTCGAAGAAGAAAGCAACAATGACTCTCAAAGATTTTCATGGCGGTTCAATCCCATCTGATCTCCCCCTTCCTTCTGCTCCTGGTGTGTAAGTTCCTTTTTACTCCCCTTTTCAAATTCTCCTTTTTCCTCGACTTGTAAATTGTTTTTATAATCAGATATTAATTTCACTTTATGTCTTGAATTAATCGTATTCTCAGATCTGATTCCTATTTATATGTTTTTGTATTGATTTTGGTTGTATTTTCTTTGATAAGTAGATCTATAGTGAAAACCCTATTTATTTTTGGTTATTAATAGAATTGTAAGGCCTTCGGATCGGGTTGGTTTTGATCGGCCGACAGCATGGGGAAACCCTATGGGAAGGGCGGATCACCGATTGAGGCCAGGTTCAGCCGGTGGAGTTAGGAATTTTGATGATAAGACTCCTTTTCTCCCCCATACTACACACATTGGGCGTAATTTTGATGAGGATGAGCGGACTCCATTGGATGGAGTATCTGGCCCACGTCGAACAGTCAGTGATGAGAGTATTCGTGCTCTTGGGGTTCGATCAGAGCCGAAGTTGGATCATATAGCACCAAATAATAGGCCGGTTTCGAATCCAAGTTCTTATGCTGCTAGGTTTGCTGAAGGAGTGAATACTCCAAATTTTAATGGCAGTAGGATGAATGATCAGAATGTGAGCGGCAATATTGGGCAGGCTGTTGTTGGGTCATCTCCAAATGCATGGGGTTTGAAGAAAGATGTGGTGGTTCAAGAGCAGATTCCTGTACCCTGGTCAGCTCCGGATGCGGCAACGAAATTAGCCCATGCCAGTGCACTTGAGAAGGTCTCTTCTGGAAGGTGGCATTCTAAACAACTATCCAATCATCAGATTGATGTCGAGGTCATTAGGCATCCTGAAACAGAGAGTGATATCCACTTTCAGGGTTATGGTATGTACAATAGGAATATCAACGAGAATATGGATGTGCAGGTTGGGAGGGAATCTCATGAAGCAGTGTTGGTGAGGCACGCTGAAAGGAGTTTGACTGTTGATGATGGGATCTGGGTTGGTGGCAAGGATATACCTGTCTATGAGAGGGCTAGGTCTCCTATGTATTCAGAAATGAAGGAGAGGAACCATCCAATATATGCTGATGGGCTTCAACCACCTCCTAATATTGGCAAATTTGGCGGATCAGTATTGCAACCAGCAGAAACATTGGAAAGGCCCAAGTTGAAACTACTTCCGAGATCCAGACCATTGGAAAATGTGGCGTCTCCTCCTATTGATTATAAGCAGGTAGACCATTTCTTATATTTACTATTTGATGCTTCTTTTCAAGTATTCCTTCTGTTGGTTTTTCCACATTCTCAACTAATCCCTCTCATGCATCACCAAAAGTCAAGTGAGCCTGGTCATGAGGAATATGTTCGTGAAACATATGGAAAAGGAAATGTTTTTAAAACTGGGTTAGCAGGGTCTGAAAGTGGAAGTCAGGTGGTGATAGATCGTCCAAAATTGAGCTTGAAGCCCCGATCGCAGCCTCTTGAGCAATTGGAAAGAAATATTGAAACAAAAAGGTTTGTTTTAATCCTTGGAACTTATTGCATTTTATAAAGTCTTTCACACTTTTAAGTAATTGCTGAATGATACATAGTGGTTGAGAGTAAGAGCAGACATCTCGATCATGAATTTGTGATACAAAAGAGAAATCTGTTCTTCCATTAAAATTAGTTGTGATAGATCGTCCAAAATTGAGCTTAAAGCCCCGATCGCAGCCTCTTGAGCAATTGGAAAGAAATATTGAAACAAAAAGGTTTGTTTTAATCCTTGGAACTTATTGCATTTTATAAAGTCTTTCACACTTTTAAGTAATTGCTGAATGATACATAGTGGTTGAGAGTAAGAGCAGACATCTCGATCATGAATTTGTGGTACAAAAGAGAAATCTGTTCTTCCATTAAAATAAGTTGTCTTAATTTGTTCTTCCTTGTAACAAAAAATTGTAAAGATAATGCAAAACAGTCTGTAATTTATTTCTCACTCCCTAATGAGGGGTATGTAGTACAGAGTGTCATTTACTTGATTTTCTGCTATGTTCTTACTCCATATCATTCTTTTTTGGAGATTCTTGACGACCTTAAAAAATTCTCCTTTAATTATTTTTAGCACTGAATATTTATCATGTTTTGCCACATCTTAAAATCTCGGTCTGGGGCCTGAGGGTAGATAAGTTAGAAGGGACATTATTGTATTTTGTTGAAGCATGAAGATGGTATTCCTCCCTTCCTTTTGTTTCTCTGTTATAATAAATTTCTTCATTTATTTATATTAAATGTTGAGAGAGAATTCAATTTTCTTGAAGATTTTTTGGAAGTTGGTCGATCATGAAGGATTGGTTGATTTGTCCTAACTAGTATATCAGGAATTTATATTCATATTATAATAATAACTGGGAATCCACTTTGACAGTCCTGGGTTTTATAGATCTGAAAATGTAAGGGACAGACTGTTGAGACTTGAGAAGGATGTTACGAAAGTTAGAGTTGGGTTTGTGAGAACACTGTAATTGAGTTGGCCTTTTTAAGTGAGAATATAAAGACATTTGAGGGGCATATGTGCCACGTAGCAGGCAAACAAATACTTTGCATTTCAACAAGGCTTTGGATGTCAACCAAACCTAGTTATAAAGCATTGTCCCTGAGGAAAGCACATGACATTTTATTTTTCTCTCTCTCACTTCTTTTTCTTCCAACTTACATCCTTTGAAGTTCTTTTACCTTTTTCTTTTACTGAAATTTATCTGACTGATTGTAAATGACTCTCTACATATCCACCACGGTGCAGGGACACATTGTTTGGTGGTGCTCGGCCAAGAGAATTGGTGAGTGGTCCGTTCCGGTTATGCATATTTATGCAATGATGTCAGTTCAGAAAAATCATTAATTGGGTGGCATTAGAAAACTCTTCATGATTTTGTATCAAATAATTACCAATTTGTCTTTAATGGTTTCACATATGATTTACAAAATTGTAAACTATCAGAAGAAGTTTGGTTTTCACTTGCCCAAAAAGAAAAGAAAATAACAGAAAATTTTCAAAATAGCTTCATCAAATGATCACTTTAGCTGATGTGCTAGTGTTCACGCTTTGGACCAGTTGCCGGTTGTTACTCTTAATATCACGTTTTCTTTGTTTTTTAAATGGACATGAAATCTTACCTTGTTGAGTTGCTGATCCTGCTCCCAGGTTCTGAAGGAGCGAGGCATTGATGATGTTGCTATGAACAATCATGACCGGGGCCATCCTTCAAATAGGTAGGCTACTAGTTCAGTTACAGTATTAAAAGTCAGAGTTAAATGCTGTAAACCTCTATAGTCTAGATTTTTAAATCAGTTTTTTTTTGAAGAGTGAAACAAGATGTAACCAGAGCTGAGACAACACCAGTGCATGCAACTCCTTATCGTTACAATGAAAAAGCGGAGATTGCTCCCCTCAACCATAAGACTGGAAAAATTATTGATAGGCGAGATCACCAGGCAGATGCTGAGAAATCAGATATGCAGAGGAGGAATTGGCGAAGTGAGAATCGAAGAAGCAGCAGGGACCTTGAGAAGCAGCTACCGCCACTGGAGCGACCACCATCACCAGAGACCTGGCGAAAGCCGGTGGAGCAGCCAGCGTCCCCTACTGGACCGCGGTACGGGAAAGCAGCTTCTGCAGTTGAGATCGTCCAAAACTATTCGAAATTAGTCTCTGATCCAAAGACAGCAGATCGGTTGTCCGGCCATAGAGGCATTCCCAACAGAGGCCAAGTTCCTTTTTCTCGACTGACGGGTCCTCACCCAAGGCCTCAGATAAATGGTTACTGAATATCGATGAACTTCATTCATGAGAAGACTGTTGCTAGAGATTGTGGTCCAGCTAGTGAAGCTTGTTGGGGCTTCCGGGACAGGAATCGACTTTTGTAGGAGAGAGAGACACCTGATCATTCACAATCTTCCCTGCTGGATGCTGTGCAGCATTGTGGTCTTCCACTGTGGATGTTGCCATCCCAAAGTGAAGTCCTTTCCCCCAAGATTGGAGAAGAAAAAGGAAGAAACAGTAAACTTTTTTTCCCCATCAATTTTATGTTGACAATTGCCATAAATGTATCTCGGTTTTTTCAAGGGATAGAAACCAAATTGATATTGCTGATTGGATTTCGGAACTAAGCCGTTATGGTGAAATTTATGTTACTGATTCATAAAAGGTGCTATTATGTGGTTGCTCTGGCATTGTTATAATGTTGTGTTGGATGTGATTCAGTTGTGCTATGTGGATGCCTGAAGAAGTTTTGATGGAATAGTTTGTTTTTGTGTTCCTGGTCATCTTGTTTGTTTTTACTTACAAATCTGACGTTGCATTAACAATATTCAAGGAAATCTTTGCACGTCTCCGAGGAAACCTTTGCATGCTTTCCGTAGCTAATTGTTCACCCTTTTCACGTGTAATTTCTATGTTATGTATGGCCGGGGCTCAATGCACGCCTCTCGTAGCTAATTGTTCACTCTTTTCACCTGTGATTTCTATGTTATGTATGGCCGGGGCTCAAGAAAACCGTGCAGAAACCTTTGCACGCATCCTGCAGCAAATTGTTCACTCTTTTCACTTGTGATTTCTATGTTATGTATGGCCGGGCCTTTAATTTATCATTTGATTTAATTTTTCTTTATATATCCTTTGATTTCCTATTGAGTACTATTTTTTTGGTACTGATGGAGCTTCCCGTCACAAAAACTTATACCCATCATTAATCAACACCAAACTAAATTAATTCAGTGAAGTTTATTGTGTTTGTTTTTTCAAAATTTAGTCGAGCTAATTATACTTTTATTGGACTGTACACTAAATATATATTCGTACAATGACAACCAACATACAATGACAACCAACATACATAAGCAACACACTTGGAGGAACCCATTAAAAGAAGAATGTTGATGGGAAAAGTGTTGGAATGCTCGTCTGAAAGGAAGCTTCTTGTCTGAAATAAGAAAATAAACATGCATATTTTAGGAATCTTATCATTTAACAAAACATCACATAACAAAAATGACTTGATATATAAGCTCTAGAAATGAACCTTAGGGAAGTCTTGTATCTACACACTTGAGAGCTGCCCATACGTTTAGTCTGTTTGTTCCAAGGTCTGACAGTGTTCTGTTTTCTCTACATTGACAGCATCATCCTCAGTAATTGTGAAGAGCGATGGCCGCCACTGTGCTGGTGGTGTCGTCTTTCTACCACCGACCTTCCCTGAGCCTCGGTAACATTTCTTCCCATATAATTATTCTGATTAGCCATACATGCAAAAAGACATGCCTTTTTCATTCTTAGCGAAAACCACTTTCTGATATTTTACTTATTGCTAATCTATGCTATGGCATTATCATAGTTGGAGTGTCCTTTAACTTGCCACCAATTAACTTCCAGGGTAATAGAACAGTTTAGTCATGGTGAGTGTCTACATGACTTTACACTAGTTTTTAGAGAGAAAAAACTAGTGTAAAGTCATGATAATCAGTCTGAACCTAGCATGTGAATTTGAGTTTCAATTTCTGACTAACATAACAAATTCTAGAAATATTCAGAACTTGTTAATAAGACTATGTTTATACTCTGATACCATGTTTTGACAATGTATGTCATGCTTTAAAAATACATTCCAGTTCTTCCATAGACAAACCTAACTTTTCCTCCAACATTATATCGCGCTAAATAACTAGTTGAAGCAAGAAAATTGAGCTAATCAAACAAACTGCATTCAACAGTGTAAACTTGAAATACTGTTGAGAAGTAAATGTATTTTTGTTAAGGCTCCTGATCATATTTTTAATAACTTAATTATTAAGTTCAATGATTGTAAGGGGTCAAACCTTTGGCCTGTTTCTTCTATGTAGGCTACAATATTGAAATTGCTCCTTCATGGCCCTCAATGTAAAAGTAGTGATACTTTACACGGTGTCTCCATTTGCTGAGCAGAAGGTGAATAATTAGAATCCTCCATGAGTGATGCATCATGTTGGATTGACTGCCAAACAAGTTGTACTTTCTTGTGGGAGTGGGATCCTTTTATATAGCTTCTAGTAAAAGGTGATACTATCATACATAGTCAACTACGTAACTAATCCCACTACCAAATTTTGCGCCAAAAAGTAGAAAATTATTATCACACACAATTTACTAGCATGTTTTAGTAGTGGAGACCCCTTGTATAGTTTTTCTTTAATACAAGGCTATTCCTTGAGTTGTCCCCATACAAAAAAGCATTTTCTCTGCTTCCTTTGACTAATCACCATAGCATGCGGATAAACCAGATACCTAATTAATCCTACCCTTCATAGCTCTGCTGCCTCAAGTATTCCCTCTGTATATTTGCATTTACTACCAATATCTCTGACAAGATTTGTCTCTTTGTTCTCATTTTTGCATAAAGTTTCGAGCCGAGTCTTTAACAATGGTAGTAGCATCCACTAATCTTGAAGCAGATGTCAATGGCGAAGAAATTTTCTTGGTAGACAAGGTGATTTTATTCTGTCAATGACAAAGGTCTTAGTTTAGTCTGGGAAAGAGTATACTCTTCTCTTGTTCAGTTTCTTAGTTTTGTCTACTGCCATCTGTTATTATCTCACTAGGTACATGTCATATATTTTCACAAAGTAAGTTTGTTTTAACTCTATTGGGGAGGTTTTATTCAGAAAGTTGGTAAAGAAACTTTATGTGACGATTTTTCTAGTCTAATTAAATTTATATTTTTTGGCAGAAGTTAGTTTCATCTTTCGCTAGTCGCTTATGCAAATTATTTGGCAAGTCTATCGGAACTCTGAAGAATGTGAAAGTGATATTCCACGACTTCCCAGGCGGGGCAGAGTGTTTTGAGCTCATTGCAAGATTTTGTTACAGCCATGGCAGAATTGAAATTACTCCTTCTAATGTATTTTCACTTCATTGTGCTGCCATTTACATGGAAATGAAAACAGACAGCTATGGGATGCCTAACTTGATTGACCAAACGGAGGCATACATGGAAAAGATCCATTTTTGGGCCTTGTCTGAACTCATAGTAGCCTTAAAACAGTCCCAAGATTTATCGAAGTCTATTAATTCTACACGTATTCAGGAACTCTTGAATTCTCTTGTAGGAAAACTTGCTTTGCCTTGTATTGATAGCCCTTTTACTTCTTCCTCAGAAAGTTGTAGTTTCCAGTTTTCTGGTGAAATAAGTAGTCATGAGAATTCGAGGAACTCGGAATGGTTTGAAGATCTTGTCTTTTTAAACATTGACTTGTTTGAGAGATTAATAAACACAATGTTGTCGCATAATTTGGATCATTTCGCGATATGTTCTTTCCTGTTTTATTATCAAAAGTCGAGATTTCATGATGCCTCACCAGCTGATAAATGTAAAATTACCGAGACTGTAATCGATAAGCTTTGTCTGCTTGATGGGAGCTATATTGCTTGTAAACGTTTACTCGGTACATTTGGAATGGCTTTCAGTTTGAAACTGAGCAAAAGTTGTAAGGCTAAACTAGAGAGTTTGGTTGGTTCTTGGCTTAATCAGGCTACAATAGACGATTTGCTTGTCCGTTCTCCACGTGGAAAGAAGTATGCATATGATGTGAATTTGATTATACAGCTCGTGAAGTATTTTCTCCATGAAAGCAGCAAGCGTTTTTCTCTAGACCGACTGAAAAAGGTTGCTGGCTTGATAGACTCTTACTTGGCAGAGGTGGCTCCTGATCCTTACCTCAGACCATCAAAGTTTGTGGCTTTAGCTTCAGCCTTGCCAGATTTTGCAAGAGAGTCATATGACAGAATTTACCAGGCTATGGACATGTACCTTGAGGTACGTACGTACTTATTAGAAACTCTAGTTTCCTATGGTTTTCAAAGTGTATATATGTTAAAAATACTTGCAGCAATTTTGTTGTTTAGGTATAAATGTCACATATTGCAGTTGGGCAGTATTGATCAGTTGGTTAAGAAAGTTTTGCGATAATTTAAGGTTTTTTTTTTCTTTCTAACTTTGATTATTTGTTGGAGAAATAGGTAGGAAATTAATATTTTCGCATGACTTTTTGATATTTTCACATGAAAAGTGTCGCTATAGATGTATAGCGACGGTTTTCATGTGAAAATATCAAAAAATCATGAGAAAATATCAGTTTCCAAATAGGTATTCTTATCAAGAATCAGAAATTATCTAAAATATTACACATTTTAGCTATATCCTAATGTTCATAATTATGTTGTCTAAATATAATTTTTTTTGTCAGGTCCATTGCGGTCTGTGTGAAGAAGAGAAGATGAGAATATATTCTACAATGAATTACAACAAGATCTCACCAGTAACTCTAAACCACCTGGCTCAAAATGTAAAATTTTTATCTGACTTCACTCTATTTGTTTCTCAGCACAAAAGCCACCTTAAGGAGTTGGACACTCGCAAGACATTTGATGCTACATCATTTTGTCACACTATAAAATGTGACAATGCAATTGAGAAAATCATTCTACGCGCTAAATGCCTAAATTTTACAACGGACAAAAGCAGCTTAACATGACAATGATTATCTGTTTCGAGCAATGTCAGATCTCTAATGATACTCTCAATAGAATCTTGTAATGTATTTAGAAAATATGCATATATCAACTAAAAATTATGTTCATGAAGATAGTTTGTCCCCTTTTTTAGTTTTGACGATTACTATTGCTTATGTTCTTTTTCTTTTACTCCAAATTCCAAAGAAATAGTAACTTTTACTTTGAAGATCTCAATAAGTTTATGAAACAGTTGGGCTTCGGAAGTCCAGCGGAGCCCGAAATAGGATTGACTCGCCTCCATACGCAGCCCAGAGAATAGACCATTTTGCGACGGGAAGTCCATTAGGTTTAGGGGATATTGATATTCGAAAGTCATAGGGACTTGGTTTAGTTTGGATTAGATTAGATTGGATTGGATTGACTATTTTCTATTTTAAAAGAAAATAATTTGAAAAGGAAGAAACTTAAATATAAAATTAAGAAACTGGAATTGTACTTAGCTATATTAAATTTGGAAGTGTATAAATTTGTGTAAATTTCAATTTGTAATTAAGTTTAAATATTTTGAAATAATTACACTTGTACCCACATATTAGAAATATAGTCTTATTATTAATTTGTATGGAGTTACAAAAATTCAAATGTAAAATTGTAAACGATCGCAATTTTCAAAATATATTAAGGCTGGATGCTGGAATAAATATTTATATCATCACTTATTGCTTACGAGGAAATTTACCATTTTTGCCTTTTCTTGGACACCGAAATGACGTCGTATCATCCGGCAATAAATTTGCTTCAATGTCCATCTTCTCTCCGAAAAAACGAAGCAAAAAGTCCTAACAAGCGAAAGTTCTGAGAAGACCTCTTTTCTCCTCCAAGAAATCATACCCTTCAGATATTTTTCCTTATTATATCGCTTTTGATTTCGATTGTCTGTTTTGCAAACACCAAGATGTTAGAGAAGATCGGGTTGCCTCCAAAACCTTCACTGAAAGGGAATAATTGGGTGGTTGACGCCACACATTGCCAAGGATGTTCTTCACAGTTCACTTTTATCCATCGCAAGGTGGGTTAGTTTTAGTTCCCCTATTTTCCATTTCCACCCTTTGATCTATTCACCCATGTAGTATCATTTAATTTTTTTCCCATTACAACCCATGTTTTAAAATTGCTTCTTTTGAGTTCTTTTCGTGGAATTGTGATCATGATTAGCTCAATTATATAGTGTTGATTCTATTGTAAGGTTAGTTTTGGTTTTCTTTCTTATTGGAGGGTCAAAATTGTTTCTTTTGGTTCTGTTTTTCTTGGATGGGCCTTGTTAGTATATTACTATTGGGTTTGTTATTGTTGGTGCATGGGTTGGTCCTTGATCATGAGTCTATTTCTGCTAGATATTGCAGCAAAAATTGTAGGTGTAGACTGTAGAGTTTTTTAAGTTTGTGAAGATTTTGTCGTTCCTTGTTGAGTATTTAGTGCAGTATGCCTATAGTAAGTTTGTAAGTAAAATTGGGTCAGGAGTAACTGGATGAAGATCAGCTGGTAATGAATTTTCAGGTTTGGATCAAATTCAACAATTTCTTGATATGATTACACTATTACAGAAACAACCAGAGAAATAATTGTATCTCTATATTAAGCCTAATCCTTGATGAGCTATCAGAAACTGTTCAAATGGCTAGTTTCTCTTTGCTTTTCGATCATTAAAAGTTGTTCTAACAGGAATGTAATCCTAAGTCAGGGAAAAATGAAATGGAAACAAAATAAAAGCAAAATGTCAACAATTTAGCACCTTAGCTGAATGTTAAGCTGTCGACACGTTGCAGCTACATAGTGGTATAAGAAATCCAGGTTAGAAGCGATTCCGGTAAAACATTAAATGAGTTGTATTACAAAGCTAAATGGTTTTGCTTTTTGGATATATGTGGTTAAATTTTAGGTGATTTTGGATTATTGTAGCAATCATCATGAGAACTCCCCAGAACCTTCTTAAACTAACTTGATCATTACATGTTGAGTACCACAGTTGAGTTCTAATATCAGGTTTGGGATGCTATGATTGAAACCATCGTTGATCAATTTTCCTTCGAAGTCCCTGAAATAGTTGGAATCTAATATAGTGAAAGAGTCAAGTTAGATCATATTATTTTTGTCTTTGATCATGCTGATATTGCTTATTTGAACACATGTTTATGTTCATATAAGTAACTTTTTTAGCCTGTAATCTCTTATGATTGCATGTGGATTTCAGCATCACTGTCGCAGGTGTGGGGGAATTTTTTGCAGCAGCTGTACTCAGCTTAGAATGGTCTTACGTGGACAAGGTGACTCATCGGTGCGTATTTGTGAGCCCTGTAAGAAACTAGAAGAGGCGGCACGTTTTGAAATGCGACATGGACACAAGAATAGAGCAGGAAGAGGTACGCTAATAATATTCACGTATTTTTTTCTAAACGAGTTCACAAGTTAAACGATATCCATTATTAAGAAAAAATTGGGTCTTGGAAACAACGGTGGTTTGCCCATTTCACAAAAAGAGTAACTCCAGTCCCTTTCCGTATAATGTTTAATGTGAAATCATGATGCTAAAATCTTGCTTGGTTGTTACACGGTGTTGCGTCTCTCTCAATATTTCTCTTGTTGCATCAGCTGCTCTTTTCTTTTTTCATTATGATTATGGAGATCACTGTGACATTTTTTGGTTGTCCACTGAAACTGTTTTGCTGCAAATATCCATTGATGCATGCTTTTCATGAGCTTAGTTATTCAGACAATCATCTTTGTCATTTGTATAAGAATACTTGCAAATTGTAAATACAGCCGGGAAATAAGATTTCGAGAGAGCTATGTATTCTTGTGCTCCATTGTTAGACCATGTTTTACAGATTTACGTTTTGTGGATAGTCTGTAGAAATCGCCTGCAGTTTGGCCACATTCACCCGATGTGCCACCCAATTTAGCAATCTCATAAAACTTTAGTGAGTCTGAAATGGAGACACTTAAGGCTTCTTCAATAAGCTGTTTGTTTTTATTAAATTAGAAAAGGAATTTTAAAAGCCCAATAACGTCTTTCTTTCATTCGTCCAACCTAGGGTTCTTTTCCTTTTTCTTTTATTTCTCCAAAACTTTATGATTTTTCAAACTGTTCTTTTACTTTTAATTATATAGTGCTGCAAAGTTTCATCGATAGAGTGGATATAATTTAATACTTTATAGTTTATATATTGACTCTGTATGTGTTTTGATAATGTTATATGCATGGGGTCACAAGCATATGAATGGATTATAATATTAGGGTGGTGTGGAGCCTTTTTAAAGACGGAGGGCAGTGAGATGAGTTGGTCCAGTGTATCAGATTAATATTGAGTGATTCACAAAAGTACACGAACTATTTTTCCCCTCATAAATAATAAGTAAATAAAAGAGATCAATCACTTAAAAAAAGTATAACATGTACTCCCTCCGTCTCTTAAGGAGTGTCACTTTGGCTACTTACATGGGTCTTGAGATAACCACTTGTTACTTTTGACAGTTCAAAACTTTTTGGATCTATTTCCCATACTCTCAAGCTATTTCGTCTTAGGGATTTACTGTAAACTAATCATTTATTCAATTATACTGACAATTATAAATACTGTTCATACTGATTATAGTACTATTGTCGTTGGCCATCATCTTATTTCTAGTGGACGAGGGTCTCTCATTTTCGGAGGCAACAATTTGACATCTTGGAATTTGATAGATAGAGTGCCTGTTGTTGGGAAATGGTTTATCTTGAGGCTAGATAAACATAAATAGAAGATAGGATAATCTTTCTTACGTTAACAAAAAAGTTTCTAGCTTAATATTGGTAGCTTTCCTTGCAGGTGGTCCGAAACTTACACCCAAGTATGAGGATGAAGTCTTAAACAAGATTCTGGGTAATGATGAACAGGAATTGGCATCTTTTGGTCATGAGTCCAACATCAAAATGCTTTCAAGCAGTCAACGGTCTTCAAGCAGTGCATCATGTTCCAATATTCAAGAAGCTATTACCCATGATGAAGGGGGAGAAATTCTACGAAGTCTTTCTGTTGGTGTGACTGAGATAGGATCCACTATCCTGTCTACCCCTGATGAATTGCGGCAACAAGCGCTGGATGAAAAGAAGAAGTTCAAAACCCTAAAAGCTGAAGGAAAATCTGAAGAAGCTTTGAGAGCCTTTAAAAGGGGAAAAGAGCTGGAGAGGCAAGCCGGAGCATTGGACTTACAGTTGAGAAAAAATAGAAGAATGGCTTCGTCTTCCACGAACATGAACGAGATCTCAAAAACTAAGGATGGAACTGGAGAATCACGCAAGATAATTAAGCATTCTCCAGAAATAACTAAAGACAAGGATGACCTTGCTGCTGAACTAAAAAATCTGGGATGGTCTGATTTGGAACTTCGTGATGCAGATAAAAAGCCAGTAAGCATGAGTTTGGAGGGAGAACTTTCTAGTCTTCTTGGAGAAATTTCTCAGAAAACTAACACCAAGAAGGTTGCTCATGGCTCTGACAAGTCTCAAGTCATTGCTCTTAAGAAAAATGCTCTTGCATTAAAACGTGAAGGAAAACTTGCTGAGGCCAAGGAAGAACTGAAGAGAGCTAAAATTCTTGAAAAGCAAATTGAAGAACGAGAATTCCTGGTTGACGCGGATGATTCTGCTGATTCTGATGAAGAGCTTTCTTCTTTGATTCGTAGCATGGATAGTCATAAACAAAATGATTTCTCATTTGGGGACGTTCCAGATACTAATTTTAACTTTGATAATCTTGTGGACATTGCTGATGGTCTAGTTGATAATTTTGAAGTGACTGATGAGGATATGGATGACCCAGAAATGACCGCTGCTTTGGAATCATTAGGTTGGATTGAAGATACCAAGGACACTGCTGACAATGAGTCTCAGTCTGTGCCTGTTAATAGAGAAATATTACTAGCTGAAATTCAGTCTCTAAAAAGAGAAGCTCTTAATCAGAAAAGAGCAGGTAATACGGCAGAGGCATTGACACTGCTAAAGAAGGCAAAAGCAATTGAAGGGGACCTTGGCAGCTACGATTCTCTGGGTACTAACTTGAATGCACATGGTTCGACGATAGTTGAAAAGGATTCATTGTTGCAACCTGCTGGAATATTGAAGCCAAATCTTGTGGATGCCAGGAAACCTGATGAAAGGAAAGATGCCAACCCTATATTGACACCAAAGAGTAAATTAATGATTCAGAGAGAGCTTCTAGCCCTGAAGAAGAGGGCCCTTGCTTTGAGAAGGGAAGGTAAATTAGACGAGGCAGACGAAGAATTGAAGAAAGGCAAAGCTCTTGAGCAGCAGCTTGAAGAGATGGATCAAACTTCAAAAGTAAAGGTCACACAAGTGAATAATAGTTTTAAGGATGCTACTACTTCTGCAGTTTTGGATGTTGGAGATGAAGAGGAGGATGTGACAGAGCAAGACATGCATGATCCATCATATACTTCGCTTCTAAGGAATTTGGGATGGAATGATGAAGAGAATGGAAATGTTCAATCCCCACCTAAAGAAAATGTTAATACACCCATCATAACCACCAGTGATTCTTCTGTTACTTGTGTTCATGCCGGTATCCAACTTGGGGCATCTAGAAGAAGTAAAGGTGAAATACAAAGGGAACTTTTGGGGTTAAAAAGAAAGTCTCTTGCCTTGAGACGTCAAGGGGAAGCTGAGGAGGCGGAGGAAGTGCTGAAAATGGCAAAAGTATTAGAGGCTCAATTATCAGAGATGCAAGCACCAAAGCAGGAAGTTCCAGCTGAAGTTAACGAACTCCAGAAAGATGACAGCAGTCGATCTTCTGTAAAAATTGACGCTGATGATGGAGGAGCCGCAGGGTTTTCATTAGGAGAAAATACTCCAAGGCCGTCCCAGAAGAGGAGTTCTGCGGAAGACTTGGGAAGGGTTGACAAAGTTACATCTGAGAAACAGGACCAAATAGATCGTGAAAATGTGAACTATAGAATTGATGAATCAAACTCAACTCAGGTGATGGTTTCACAGAACAATCAAAGCTCCGCTCAAAAAGAACTACTGGCTCATAAGAGGAGGGCTGTTACTCTGAAGAGAGAAGGGAAATTAGTAGAAGCTAAGGAGGAGCTTCGGCAGGCAAAGCTTTTAGAGAGGAGTCTCGAGGACAACAATCCCAAGCCAAGTACTAGTTCCAGTGACATATCAAGTTCTAATAATGCTTCTATTCGACTAAAAGAGCACAGTTCTATTTCGGCTCCAAAACTCTCTAGTCGTGATCGTTTCAATTTGCAACAGGAGTCCCTAAGCCACAAACGTCAGGCACTTAAGCTACGAAGGGAAGGTAGAACAGCAGAAGCAGAAGCTGAGTTTGAATTGGCAAAGGCTCTAGAGACTCAGTTGGAAGAGCTGACTGCCGATGATCCAAATAAACTGTCTGGAAATTCAGCTGAACCTGTAGATGATGTAGGCGTTGAGGACTTTCTCGATCCTCAACTTTTGTCTGCTCTTAAAGCAATTGGAATAGATGATTCCCCCAATGTCCCTGGAGGGCCCAAAAGACCAGAGCCAGTGAAATCCATTGCTGGTAAGATTGACAACTCCGGTGAAGACAGAACTCAGCTGGAAGACCGGATTAAGGCAGAAAAGGTCAAGGCAGTGAACTTGAAGCGTTTAGGAAAGCAAGCCGAGGCCATGGATGCTCTACGGCGGGCCAAAATGCTTGAAAAGAAGCTGAATTCTTTAGCTTCATAGCGAAAAGTTGCGACTGAATTTTCATAGACGGGCATTTTTGAAAGCACAGCTGTTTATTTAAACCGGAGGTTTGGTCACCCTGGAAGAATATCTGGGGGCTAAAATATAAGTGGGAAAGTGTATGAATTATATTTGTTTTGCAAGAAAAAACAAAAGAGTAATTCTTTTCCTGGAAATTGGTTTTTTTCTTCTTTTGTCATCAGAAACATGTGGGTTTTTTGTACGATAATGAAAATATTGAGTTGTGTGTTTTTATCTTTTCAAGTTGTTAATTATGAATCTTGGAAGAGCATGCCGCAAAATTGTACAATTAATTAGAAGGAGACCGTTGGATAATTCTTGGCACATAAAGTAGAAACGACAAGGGTTGACAAGCTCATCAGTTATCACCGTCCCAGAAGAGGACTTGGGAAGGGTAGACAAGGTTACATCCGATCAGAGAAACGACAACTATAGCATTGATGAATCAAGCTCAGCTCAGCTCAGGTGATGGTATGGTTTCACAGAACCAACAATATATATATATTCAAACCTCCCAGGCTCCCCTCAACAGGAAATACGTACAAGAGGAGCTAGGCCAGGCTGTACGTACGAATTAATTAAGGAGGCAAAACTAGCTTTTAGAGAGGAGAGCAGTCTGGAGGACGACAATCCCAATTCCCAAGCCAAGTACGTACTGACTCAAGGCGGCTCAGGGCGGTAACCACCCATCCCAATTCCCACGATTAGCGATGATGACTGATGGGACACGTCCCACTCCAAGAGGCAGGTATAAATAGGAACATCAAGAACGTCCCTACCCGAAAGATTGGGTACTTAAGCTACGAATGGAACAGCAGAAGCAGCTGAGTTCGAATTGGAGAAAGCTCTAGAAACTCAACTAGAATTAAGAGCCGACTGCCAATGATCCAAATAAATTCATTGAATCCCGATCCTAATCCTAGTTATAAATTATTGACTTCTCTTTTACACTAGTTAGAAAATTCCTTAATTTCTTTTGGGATGATACTCCAAAATACACTTATTTATGATATATAAGGAAGAAATTAATTTATACATTCAACGGGTTCTTGCCATTGCAATATATATATATATATCTATATATATAAACTTATATCAGCTAGCTTCCTTACAGAGGGATAGGCTGAACAATCAATGAAAAAAACCTATCCTTTGTCACACCATCTTCAACACCAAACCCATCTCCACAATTGTAAAAGCATTGGGCTGTTTTAGTCAGATTTATCATTGTCTCGATATAAGATTTAGACAAAGGAATATCTGTATCTTGGCTTAATTTATTCACTTCTTTCCATTTTTTCCTCATCAAATCCTTCACGTGTTCACGGGCAACTTCTTCGCTAGCACCGGTATCAGACATGTAGCACTGGATCGATTTTGGAACATCTCCTCTCTTTAACTCATCCTGCATGCATGCATGCATCCATCCAAATAATTGTTACGGACAAACCTCGTCGAAAAATATTAACAATATTTCATAACTGAAAATATTTCATACCGAGGATGTTCCATAATCATCAGCTAGCCTAAAAATTAGTGAGGACAAGTGTAATATATCCGGCTTGCTCTCCAAAAACTTTATTGCTTCCACTTTGATTGGATTTGTGGTGAAAATATAAGATTGAAGCGTTACAAGAGGGCCTGATATCGACACCCAGGCATTGCTCAAGTACTCCTCCAATGTTGGCTTGTGTCCACTGGCATACCACCGCGCCTCTACTAAGTAAGCTTTGAGTAAATTAAGCCACTACAACATAATATTAAAAAAAAAACATTTGTACGTAAATGAAGATCATGAAGAAATGGGAAAAAAAGTTTTTATTTAACCAAAAGCTAAGAAATTAATTAGTAAAGGGTGGAAGAATATATAGTACTGCTTTTTTGAGGTGTGGTAAAACATTGATGTTCTGTTCCTCAAGGATGTCGTAAACTATTTCATTCACAAAGTTGTAAAGCACAAGGAAGCATATCTTCATGTACTCTGGAAGCTGGTTTATTTCATTAATATCCCACCTGATCAAATGATAAAAATTATGTACCTTAATTAATGTTAAAATTAAGTTCATAGGGAATGCAAATTCATCAAAAAGTATAATTAAGAGAAAACCTCTCAACTGCATCAGTGAAGAGCTCAATTTCATCCAATGTACCATACACGTCATAAATATCATCTATTACGGTAATCAACTGTATTACTTTAGCTAACATTACTCTGCAGTTTTCATATCGAGGCTCAAAAGTAATTCCCATTGCCCATAAGAATGATGGCACCAACCTATCCCTAGCAAAGCTCAATTTCTCTACCAGCCCTGTTTTGTTCCACCACCTACAAACCAGTCCAACGCCGGTGATAAAAAAGAAAGAAAGAAAAAAGAGGCCAACGGTAAGAATGAATTAGTAATTTAAATGGGAAGATATATATCTTCTACGTATGTACATACATACCCTGACAAAATTTTGAGTTCTTCTTGGTTGAATCCTTGAACAAGGTTGAAGTTCAATTTAGCAAGTTGTAGCAATACAGTGATCATGTCATTGCTTCTTTCATACACATCGACGTACCACCTTGCTTCTAACCATGGCATCCTCCAACGCAATGGAAGCTCCATGGCATGTTTCACATGCATGGAAAGATTCGGATCAACTATATTTCCATGGAGCTCTTTAAGGTTTTTATCTGTGAAGCACCAACCCTCCTCCATTAGACACTCTCCTTCAAAAGAGTAGTAGGAAGCTTCGTACAAACTCAACATTCCCTTCACATCTTCGCGCAGACATTCTTTGAAGCTCCCGTTATCCGTAAAATTCTTGAAAACATCTGCATAAAAGGCGTACCCCAAAGTATATGCAGTTATTTCAGTTAGTGTACTTCAAACTTCAAAGCATGCATGCATAATAAATTAGCCACATAATTAATAAAGAGCCCAATAGAAACATGCAAAATACAATTAAAAAAAAAAAAAAAAGAGATTATTAATTACCTTGGGGAATATGATATCCATGTTGTCGAAGGAGTCGAAATTCTAGAGCAGTAGCATGCAAATCCTTATTTTCCCACTTGTAACTATTAGTTTGATCACTATATATTTTCTTCATGGCATGGCCTATTTCCTCATCAAAGTGATAAGCCAACCCAAGTCTTTGCAAGTGATCAATCAGCTCAAGTTGATCTAATGGCTTAACTACATTGTTAAACATCTTCATCACATCTTTCTTCAACTTATCAGCTCCTCCTTGGAAACTTTCACCCAGCTGTAAATTTACACAGAATTATGTTGACATGCAATATATATATATGCCAACTTAACTCAAATTACATATAAATAAGATCAATCGAGAAAATTGTAAAATTACCGTGTCATTACTTCTTAAAGACTGCATAAAATTGTCATTCCAAATGCAAGGTTGGTAATTGCCTGATCGCCTAATTACAGTAGGTGGATCAGAAATCTTGGTACAACCAACAGATTGGAGTCCTACAGGCTTAAGGTCAGTAGTACCATGTTTAGCTTTGCCAGAGACAACTTTTCCAAAATTGCAATTAAGAATTGAAATATGTATACTAGCAGCCATATATATATCGATCACGGCAATTACTTCAAAATATTAGCATACATTCACTAAAAAAATCTTTGATGATAATAATGCAAGGGACTGAAGGAGGCTTGATGGATTGAGTCCAAATTACATTTTGAAACTTCTAATCATCTGAAAAGTCAAACTTGGGTGTACGCCAGGGATTAATTATTATTTATCGCAACTTTCCACAAATAGCAACGGTATGCAAAATGTACAAATTTGGGTACAATTTTTTTTTTCTTCTTGAGATGTACCGACTCTTTAATTTGTCAAAAATTAAGTGCTATGGTGGTGTGCTATTGTGATTTTTCTTGCTGTCATGATGTAGGGGAGGAAACATTTTTGGGCCATAAGAATGAATTAAGCAGTATGTTGATATGGGCAGGTTTTTGTTATGAGGTGTTATCTTGTGTTAGGCAATTGAGATTTATTTAAGGCTTTTATTGTAATACAATTATGTTGTGGCCCTTTCCAAATCTTTTGGATTTCTCGCTTGACGCCGGACAGAATAACGATTAACTTGCGGGCTAGGATAACAAGAAATTCACAAGCAAAAAAAGCAAAGAAAATTATCCTAAACACAGAGAAATCTCTCTAATGTGTAAATTATATTTTATTAAAATCAAAGTTATATCAATTCAACCCACAAGTCAGTTTTATAGCTAACCGACTTTCTTTCCAAGTCGTAATAGAATTCCTAAAAATATGGAAACAAAATCCAAAAAAGGTAATAAATAACTATGGCAACAAAGTCCTAATAGGTAACAACTCCTAATAAAATAAAAGATTTACTTCCTAATAAAATACTACTACCATATACTTTCTAATAATAATTAATAATAAAAACAATAATAATAATAATAATAATAAAGCCAATCTGATCTTTCCAAAGTCATGACGCCATTCTCAAAAAAATTCGCCACAAATCCGAACACCTGTCCTACAACTGTTATACCCTATTGTAGTATGGAGATAACACCAAGTTAGATTGAATTCATAATAATAGGTTTTTATTCTATATATATCATTAACGAGTCCTGCTATATATATTGCGAACTTATTTTGCTGAATATGATTACGACGTTTATCAATATATGATATTTGATTTGATTATAAAATTGGTCCACTATATCAAATATATCGTAAAAATATTACCAATTAAATTTATCCTCATAACTCGAAATAAAAAAGTTGAAATATAAATTTGCAATAGGTATCATTATCCATCATTAAATTTACAAGTCGCAATCCCAAATAATGTCTCATCTGCTATCCCAACAAAGAAATTATGCCATGTGACAATTTTTTGTCAACAAATAAAATAACTCAATTGAAAAATAAAACAAAAACAAATTCTAATTACATTTTAACTATATATATAGTTTAAGACGCATTGGCCTAATATTCAAATTATGAACATATGAGATATAACCCTTCACAATTTCTTTGGTTATTATATTTGATTTTGCCCGGTTGACTTATGTTTTTTAAATGTTGTTCAAATTTAAGGACATACGTAGAACAGAAAATATATTCTTAAAATTTATGGATTTTGCAAACGAGAATCTTTTTTAAATCTCAATCTGATTGGTTGGAAATTAATACCAACATTTTCATTTTCGACTGAATATGAGATGATCCTCAAGTAGATGAGAAACTAACAATGGAGGGTAAATAGACGAACAATTTTTTTATATCATTAAACATCATTACATTCTAGTTAGAAGGGGAATTTATTAACATATATAATCGTAATTAAGCAAAAACACAAAGGCAGCTAGTGGCAAATCCATTCTACCTGGGAAGGCCCAAGTTTCCTTACAACATGGGCGATTTCCCAACAAGCCTTATTCTCTTTAAGATAAAGCAAATATACGGTCCGGATTTTAAATTTACTGAACTCACCCTCTTTAGCGACGGACCGGACGACAGTTTGGTCCGTCGCTACATTTATAATCATCGTCTTAGCTTTTAGCGATGGACAACATACAGACGAAGGTTGTATATATAGCGACGGACGAACTGTCGCCCGATCCGTCGCTAAAGGGGAGTGAGTTTGGGTGAACTTTTAGTTAGGTGAGCAGATCCTTATCGAGCAAATATAATATTACAAAGACTCCTGTTTTCATAGATATACACAACTCACCTATATATACCTTCTCTCTCCTCATATTACAAAGACTCCCAACAAGACTTCGGCAAAGCAGTCCGTGGCTCCTCATAATTGTTGGTTGCTAGTGGGAGTCCATCTTAAGATGACCGGAGCTTGGGGTTATATTATTATATTATTTGTGTACCTATTCCTTCTTAGTGAATTTATTTTATTTTATTTTTTAAAGTCCAATTTGATACCCAAGTCAAGTTGGTTTACTTTGCCTTTATCATCTTTCAGTGAAGATAAGCATGCACTAAGCAGATCTAGTTCATTTGTAGCATGATGATGTAGTATATAAGTCTACTACTACTACCCATGGTCCATATTACCAGGTTGGTTGGTTTGTTTGTTTGTATGATCTTTAATGTTGGTTGTATAGTTTGTATGTGAATAAATGGACAATATTCTTGTCACTCCAATGTGTAAAGGGAATAGGGGAAACGGGTATGAATAGACCTATCATCAGATATTCCGGTGCCTATCATTGTCCAATTCGGTGCCTATCATTGTCCAATTCTTTTGACCATTGGTATTTGAGTCCTTTTATGGGGACCGGGATTGAGCGACCGGTCCAAATTTTTATTTTTTTTTTTGTTTTTGACTCTCAAATAATTAATGTGATTTATTGGAACTGAAATTTTTATAAAATGCAGTGATTTAGGTGTCATTTGAATACATATAAAAAACAGAGTTATACAGTCTGTACAACCTTATTTTTTATATGTATCCAAATGACACATAAATCACTGCATTTTATAAAAATTTCAGTTCCAATAAATCATATTAATTATTTGAGAGTCAAAAGCCAAAAAAAAAAAAAATAATAAAATTTTTGGACCGGTCGCCAACCCGGTCACTCAATCCCGGTCGCTCTAGACTAATTGTTGGTATTTATTTCTGTCCTTGCCCTTTAACCCTATACCTACTCCTTACTCCCTACTCCCTACTCCCTACTCCCTACTAGCTAGGCTTTTATTACTACTATTACTCTGCTCTTTGAACAGGTTTGGTGGGTGTATCGCTCTCTAGCTCACGTTTTAATATAAAATAATGCTACTATCACATAAAGACTATCACATAATGCTACGTGACGGTATATGATTTGTTGTTGAGTTAAGCGGGTCATGTCAACAACAAATCACATACTGCCACGTCAGCAGTATGTGATGTTTATGTGATAGTTTTATGTGATAGTAGCATTACTCTTTAATATATTACTACTATTATTACTACTATTACTACAAAGACTCCTGTTTTAATAAATGGAATTTCTTAATATGTGCCTTTAGAGCACATGCTAAATACACAGTTCAAGGGAATATTTTATTGAATTGTGTGCATATTCTCTTAAACTTGGTGCAAATACAAAAATCAAGAGAGTATGTACACAATCCAAAAAAATATTCTCTTAAACTGTGTGCTTAGCATATGCCTTAAGAGTACATGTTAAGAGGACCCTTAATAAATATACTCAACTCACGTATACAATAAGAATCTCTAGCTCACCCTTAAAAAAACATTCAACTCACCTATATATATATACCTTCTCTCTCCTCATTTACCAAATTAGCCTAAAAAAAACACGGAGCTCAGCCCCTTCTCTCTCTCTTCGATTGAGCTTAGTCCCTTCTCCCTAATTTCGGCACTTCGCTCTCTCTCTCTCTCTCTTCGACTGAGCTCAGCTCCTTCTCTCTCTCTCTCTCGTGGACAATCTTTGAAGCCATTTCCTCGACGAACAACAGTCTTTCGACTGTCGTTGAAGCAATTTTCGCGACGAACCAAAACGAGGAGAATGAGCCCATTTCCTCAATTCGTCGATTCTAGACCAAGGTAACAAAATTAGAACTTGGTAGATGGATTTTCTTGTTTTATGTGTTGAAATCAGGCTTAGATTCGTTTGAATTTGTGTTTTGGTGTTCAATAATTATTTTTTTTAGAACTTAATGATATGAGCTGTTTAACCCTAGAATCTGCAAGGGGCCAAACCCTAGAATTTGGGTTTTATGTTAATAAAATCATTCACAAACTTTTGCAGCATAAATGAGGACAGGGATTAGTTCACACACAGAGTTTTCCATAAATGAGGACAGGAGATAGTTATTTACACAAAAATAATTCTCTGTGCAATAGCAAAGCTCAGTCTTGGCAAAGTATTATCTGAGGTCCATACACTTGTTATACTATTTTATTCTACGGGTACTTACTTATTTGGAGTCATCAGAAAGAACAACATAACATATGGAAAGGATAACCCAATTCCCATTTAATCACTGATAAGCCTAAATCTCAAAAATCTTCAGCAATGACATCTGTTATTTCTTGTTATAAAGCACTTTTGATACTTTTTACCTTTCCAAATATGATGGAATCAAGCTTAAATAGTTCTCTACTTGTTCATACTACATGTATCTTTGCTACATTATTTCTATTGAGTGTGGACCTAATCATTCTTTTAAATTTATTATGGGCAGAATTTTTAACAGTGGATGTCATGAGCCATGAAATAGATAGTTGTGGGAATAATGCATAAATGAATTTAGACTGCATTTACAATTTTGAAATGGAAATGGAGAAAGATGACTTGAGTGAAGAGGGGTTGGATGTGAACAATGTTAAAACTGTTGTCTACTATCCTCAAGTAGCCGATGAGTTTACGCCTAAGTTAGGTCAAGAATTTCAAACATTAAACGACGTTCACATTTTTTACAATACATATGTAATGCATGTAAGAACCCGAATTTTATGAAATAAAAGTATTAAATTTTATTATTATTATTATTCAGTAAATGGTTAAATTGATAAAAGCTTAAAGTTAATGGTGATATATGTAAAGTTTACAAAGTAAGAAAATGGTTATAAAATATTCATTGTTGTCGGAGAATATTCGTTTGGTCGTGGAATATTCTTTTTTGTCGGAGAATATTCGTACAACGGCGCAGTCTTTGGTGGACTCCACAACGGAATAATTATCGGATATAGAAAGCGACAGAAGTAACCTTTTTATTTAAAAAATAATAATAATAATAACAAAATTTTTTTTATCGTTAAACTGTTAAAATACCCGGTGGTTAAAATACAATAATACGCGTTGTTGCACAGTAGCACACGGTATTGCACAATAATTTCTAATTATTGATTCTCACGTAAGAAGACACTTACTCAATAATTGTTACAGTAATTACTGTTCAATATTTTATATTATTGATTCAATAATTGCTACGTTGATATTTTATATCATTGATTCAATAATTATCACAGTAACCACTGCACAGTCTTTCACATTATTAAATCAATAATTATCACACCTATTATTGAAAGGATATTATTAGATAGCATTATTGACAATGTCTAAAAAATTCTGTCGAGAAAAGTGGTTAGGTTATATAATTGCGCGCCAATGAAGAGAAATTCTTATTGGAAAACCCTCTCTTTTCTGGGAACGACCTGGTTGTCATTATTGTGATTCTGTAATATTATTTGTGAATAATAATTAATTATTAATAAAAATGATAAGAAAATATTTATTCGACGTGGATATAAAATGGAGGAATTTTAGCAAAACAGACAATTGTTAAAAATTAATATTTTATCTTTTCTGATAAAATAATTCATTCAAATATATTATTATAATATTACATTATAATATTATAATGTGATAATATAATAGTATAATTTATAATTTTAAGTAGTAATATTGTTATAATAAATTTATGACATAAAAATAAAATAAGGTGGAAGAGAGAAAAATAGAATTGGAATTTCTTAATGTTTTAATATATATATATATATATATATATATATATATATATATATATATATAAACATGTGGGAAAATTTGGTGGAGGATTTTTCTAATTGGGTGGGCCCCACTTGTGTGTGAAATGTGATGATGTTGGTTTTTCAAAGTTGGATTGCTCCGTTGTTAGTTTTGTCAGAATGTGGGTGTGGAAAGATCATCCGTATGTAAATTTGGGTCATTTGTCGTTCGAAATTTGGAAAAACTTTCTTCTACAAAGTTGTAGAGAATTAAATTTTATATGGCATAGACATAAGGTTCATATTTTTCTGATAAAAGGGCTATTTATTATGAATTATTGAAGTTTCTAAATATTATTTAAATTTAAAATATTTTTGGTGAAGATTTTCTAGAAGGGTGGGCCCCACTTTTGTCCTTTTGTTGGTGTAAAATGCTGATTTTTTGATTTGTCAACTTAGTGGTGCGGGAAGGAAATAAGGGAAGCATCTAGTAGCAGGTTTTGGTCAGTTTTGGTGCTCTAGAATTTTTCTATAAATAGGGTGCTTAGTAAGAAATGAAAATCACACCAGAATCAGAAAATTTTCTCTCTATAATGTTGAGCGTATTTCTTGTGAGTATAAGAATATTTTGAATGTTGATAACGGTGCAAATTTTCGTCAGCATAATATCCGATATTCCAGTCAGATTCAATATTCTACTGAGGTAAGGGATGTTATTATGTTTCGTTAAGGAGGTTATTTTTCGTAAATGATATTATTTTCGTAAATGATATTATTTTCGTAAAAGATAT
>JAINUT010001327.1:0-65662 GCA_020205555.1 Panax stipuleanatus | reverse complement strand
AAGATTGTATGGCATAAAAGCTTAGTCCCTCGGTTCTCTTTTCTGCTTTGGATGTTTTCCATAGAGGGATTAGGACAAAAGATCGTCTCATTAATTATGGGATCCATCTGGATCTTTGCTATGTAATGTTGCCTCGAAAATTTTAATCATCTGTTCTTTCAATGCCCCTTACTCTTTCCAGGTTCTTGTTTCTGTTCTAAGATTTTGTGGCTAGAAAGGTTTTTAGTCGCTGCTAGTCAGATATCACAAGGTTCATTGGCTCTAGCTCCAGTAGCAAAGTATAATTCCATCTTTTGCATCTTGCCTTTGCTGTGGTTGTCTGTAACATTTGGCAAGAGCACAATGCTACTGCAAGGGTCTGTCTCCCCGTTTTGTCGGCCTTTGCTTCTGGATTTAATGGTTTGGCTGCTGCATGGTTGCCAATGTGTCTGTTGTTGCTGTTTGGCTAATTTAATGGCTTATTTGCTGCTGCTGTTTGTCTGTTGTGTCTTTGGGTCTGACTGGTTTTGAGTTGGGACTACTACAGTGTTTTAGCCTGGTGATTTCTCGTGTGTTTTGGGTTTTTGTCTAGTCTTATGATTTTTGGTAACACATTTTCTTGTTGCCATCCCTTTGAGTTGTTTACTGTTGACATTATAGGGGCTGGCCGTCCTATGATAGTCACTGTATGGGTATGCCTTATGAATTCTGTACATTTCCTCCTTTTATTTCGGTTTAAATTTAGCAAAAAATAATAATCATATAAAGTGATTACTAAAATAAAATAAAATAAATGACATCATGTTATGCACAAGATTGGCTATATAATGTTTTCTCGATTCTTTTGTCATTTGATATAAAAATGAGCATATGACTGCCTAAATGAAAAAGACAAATATATAATATATGAATAATAACTTACTGAAGAAAAAAAAGAAATCACCAAAAAGGGAAAAAGAGAACATATGAAAGAATAATAAAGAAGAAGAAGAAGAAGAAGAAGAAGAAGGAAAAAATGGAAAGGTGAGGTGGGGGTTGGCCAAATTGAGCAAGAGAGAGTTGGGGTTTGTATTTGGTGTGCCAGTACCACAGATAGATATCGGTTGGATTTGTTTTTAATGTTTTTTTTTTGAGGAAAACTCAATTTTAAGGTCTCTTTCTCTCTCCTCTCTCCTTCTCTCTGGTTTCTCTCTCCTCTATCCTCTTTCCTATCTCTTTCTCTCTGGTTTCTCTCTCCTCTCTCCAGAAGGGCATAACCCTAAAAAGAGCTGTTTACCCACACAAGTAAGTTCTATCTCTCCTCTCTCTCTCTCTCTCTATTTTTCTCACGTTTATATGAACTGTTATTTCTCTCTCTTAAAGCTAATAATATGTCTCCTTGCATTATGCCGCATGCTGTTTACAAATTGATGCATTAATTTTCAGCCGATGCTACGATATTTCATCACCGATCTGATTTTCTTCTTCTTTTTCTCGATCTGGACGATATCAGATTAATTCGATGCATCCATCGTCTGCATTTTGATTACATTATTGATAAACAATTTTCTATATAAATGCATCTGATTGTTCATTTTATCAGGATCTGATATTTTCTTATCCTTTGTATGAGATCTGTAGCGGAAACGCTAAAAATTTCAACTTTTTCTCGAGACTGATGTAATGCTAAAGTCTCTATGCATTTGATCTAATTTTAGACATTCTGATTATTGGATTTTTCAGCTATGGTGTTTTATTAATTTGGGACTCTTTTTTCATTTGGTTTTCATGGATTCAGTTTTTATGTTAATAGTGGATCTATGTACATTGGATTTCTTTGTTCATACTTTGGTCAATTGGGTTCATTTTTTCAAGGATTATCCCCCCCCCCCCCCCCTCTTTCTTTTTGAGCATGTTTGCTTTGTGTGGTTTAATACTGAACTCTGTAGGAGTAAAATGAAATTATTGTTGGATGATTTCGGAACATGCTAAAGATGTAATTTTTATGTCGTTGCTTGTCGTCCTCTGTAGTTTTGATGGACGACGACGGGTTGAATATGCGGAATTGGGGTTATTATGAGCCTTCCTTTAAGGAACATCTTGGTCTTCAGCTAATGTCACCAATGGGAGATCACAGAGACACAAAACCTTTTCTATCTTCGCGGGAGAATCCGGTCATGGTAAACACTAATGGGGCTTACCACCCTCGCAACTGTGTGGTTTCTGAGACCCCTGTACCAATGAACTATATGAGGGATAGCTGGATTCAAAGAGAAAGGCTCCTCCACATGCTTCCAGGAAACCCTAATTTTGGGGTTCTTCCTGAGGCTCCAGCAACTCATCATCCAATGCAAATTATACAGCCACTCGATTCGTCCTCAAAGGATCAAGGGATGAATGTGGAAGATAATAGTCCAGGTGCTCGAAAGGGAGGTGGTGGGGGCCCTACCAAGAAACGATCAGGTCCTGTTACCCTGAAAGCTCCGAGAGTAAAGAAGCCAAAGAAGAGTCCATCTTTACCAAAGGAAAATGGGAATTCCTCTGTTCAGCGCTCGAAACCATCAAAGAAGAATATGGATGTTGTAATAAATGGGATTGATATGGACATTTCGGGTATCCCTATACCTGTTTGCTCTTGCACAGGAACTCCTCAGCAGTGTTATCGATGGGGCTGTGGAGGTTGGCAATCGGCTTGTTGCACCACAACCATTTCAATGTACCCACTGCCTATGAGCACCAAACGTCGTGGATCAAGGATTGCTGGACGGAAGATGAGTCAGGGTGCATTCAAGAAGGTGTTGGAGAAACTGGCCTCTGAAGGTTACAACTTTGCTAATGCTATTGACTTGAGGTCTCACTGGGCAAAACATGGTACCAATAAGTTTGTCACAATCAGGTAGATTGACATTTTGAGTACCAGTACTGGACCTCCGTGGTATCTGGTCTATTTTAACCTGTATATATTGTCTGTGGCCCCTTACAGAGGTTTACTTGGCACTTTGTAGTCATGATTCTTATTTTCCGGCTTTTAGACATTTGGGATTCCTGGAACGTTTGTTAAATTTCTATTTCCATTTATGCTAAAGAAGGCTGTTTTCTGCCACCTTAAAATAGAATTTGTGTCCTCTCCATCAATGTGATGATTTTCACATGATTTCCCTTCCTATTGCATTATTTTTTGAGATTACAACTCTCGTATCAATTAAATTAAGATTTTAACCTTTTTTAAAAGTCAATTAAATTAAGATTTTAACCTTTAACCTTCTTTCCCAGTATTGATAAGTTTCTCATAGGTAGATCCTTGTTTTTTGATTGGTATTTTGGATGGAATTCTAATAGGTTTTACGCTGAATGCTTCCCTCCTGGTTTCCTAATTCTCACATAGCTTGTGAACATGCCAAGTTCTTATGAAGCTTATATTGTTTCCTTTTACAAGCTATTGGTTTAAGTTCAAAGGCAAAGAAGTTGAAGTAAGTTCTTGGCTACTTGCTCCCTTTATAATGTTTTGATTTTCATGATTCTTTCTTTTATGGATTTTGTGTCACTGAAGTTAATCATTGTTATATTGCTTTCCATGCTGATCTTGTACTTTTATTCAGAGTATGGAATGTAAATTGTTGCCTTCTTGTTTTCCTAATTGGCTGCTGTGACCGTCACCATTATTTCTTTATCTTGCTAGCTTTTTTCGGAATTAATCACGGTAATACTGTTGCATAGTCATGATATGCAACTGTTTTTAGAATTGTGTTGTTTTCACCATTGTATTTTGGTGCTTATGGTAGATGCCTTTATTCATCAAACTAAGAAATTTAGAACATATATCAAGCAGCCTATGTGAATATCTGTGTTTCAGTATACTACTATAGTGGTGTTTTTCGAAATTAAAGGTGAAATGCTTATCCTAGTGCTTGTTTTCAGAGAAACTTTAAAACTGGAAATAGAGCTAATAGATAATACCGTCGTAGTGGAGTTTTGATATTAGAAGTAAAATGCTTCTTAGTGTTACTGATCAGAGAATTCACGCTATAAAATTGGAAATGGAGTTTAGTTAGTTCAAATTGTAAGCTAATATTGTTGCAACTCCAATTTTAATTTAAGAAATCGTGTTAGGGAGCACGCCTTGTGAGAAGGAATGTCAAATCAATGTTGGTTGAGCAGTTGTTTGATTGTAGGAATTGCTTTGTTTTGCTTAATTCATCTGCACTGTATGCAATTTTACTTCTTTTTTTCCCGCGGGGGAGGGGGGTTGTTATCATTAAATATTAGTATATATTTACATAGTGGGGAGAGGACCATGAGCGTGTGATGGGTGGCTTACACTCCACTGAGCTGGTACTATCCTACCAATGTGATTCCTTTGTAAGCATCTATAAATTCCAGTAACATGTTATTTTATCATGTTCAACAAGAGCTAAATTGTGTAAGATGTTGGTTTTCTTTGTTTTTTTTCCTATTATTTCCCCCCTTTTTTGTGTGAAAATTTAAATTGAATCATCTTTGAATTGAGCAGTCCACTATTTCACTTGCTGTGTCAAAGCCCCTATCTATCCTTTTTCTGTTCATCTTACTTGATAGGTGGTATTTGCTCATAACTCATGATTCATTCAAGTGTTTATGATTTTGATTTATTTTTGTGAATTGCTTATGGTTAGTAACTGTGCTTTTTCTGCCCAATTACTTGATAGCCTACTATTACATGTTTGAGGCAATTTTCTTGGCAATGGTTTTTCTGGGTTGGTTTTTAGGTTGAAAGCCCCTGGTGGGTTGGTATTGTTATGCATTTCCTTTCTGACGATGAGAATTGGGGTTTAGATGGTGTTGTGATTGCTGATTAAAACTGTTTGGCGCTTTTGCTTACTTATAAGCAGGGTTGAAAAAGTTGTTTGTGTTTGGAAATGAAAAATCACTTAATGCAGTAAAGAAGCATAAAATGCTTGATATCAAAGAAATTAATCATCACTTGTTTCTGAGAAAAGCTGCCAAACAAATAAATCTTGTAGTATATATTTTATGATATTTAGTAATTTTATTGACATAAATTAAATAAATTAATGTCAATTTTGAGTTTGAAAATATTTGACACTAACTTTTAAAACAAGTTTAGATTATTATTTTTGAATAAGCAGAAGCACCAAATTTGATTATTTTCCTTATTTTTACGTCCCCGATAAAATGTAAACTTAATAGTATCCCCACACAAAAAACAATTGAGGAAATCTATTGGGTTCATTAATGAGATGGTGAGTTACATAAGAACAAACTCTCAATAACAATATCAGTCGTCTCAGACTCTATTAGTGATAATACAAGTTTTATAATAAAGCCTAGTAGTATTTAAATATGATTTATGTTCACACGATCATTAATAGTAGTAGTATTTATCGGTAGATTTTAAGAAAGAAATGATTATTAATTTTTTGTTTTTCATATCCTCTATTTTAAGTAAATACTAGTAATTTGTTTATCTATCTATCTATCTATCATCTTTTCAATAAATTTTAAAAGGATAATGTTACAATTTTTATACTCAATTTAAAATATCAGACAACATATTAATTGCATTTCTTAATGTATGTGTTTAACCTTAAAATGTTACGTAATTTATTACTTAATGAATATAAATATCTAAATGAGATATTGTATAATAAATTTCTTCTTCCTTCACCAATCACCGTGTTGGATTGATCTCTTATTCTTACATTCATAAATGCGCATAATAAAATATAAAATATAAAATATAAATGCGCATAATAAATTTTCAAATGAGGATGATCCTTATGTGAGTTTTTGGAGATCATGACTAATAATAGTCCTAAAGAGTGAATAAGATTTTTCTAAAACATCATAAAAAAAAAATCCCTGAGCATTCTCAAAAATACTCTTTTATTTTCACGCCCTATGTAGTCGATACAGGTAGTGTCTAAATAATAATGAAGTAAGAGCAAGTCAACAAAGCTCAAACATGAACGGTTAGTTAATAGACTAGTCTAGTTGCATTTCTATTGAGTCCGGCGGTTAAGGTTGTTTTACACAAGTTACTCTCTAACATGGACCCCACTTACCATTCATGTAAGAAGGTGTTTGTTGTATGTAAAACTATCAAATTTACTTGTGAAAATATTAATTCCTTCAAAAAAACAGGGCCATATTAGCTATATGTCATTATCGACCAAACCAATTCAAGGTGAAAAGTGGTATTGTCTAAAAAGGGACAGAGAAGAGAGCGGGTTTTTTGGTTCCTAAACAGTTCTGTCATTTTCAAATTTTGTAAACTATTTCAGCTTAAATTTATATATTACATTGATGTTGAATATTTGGCACAGCCCTTTTTACTAACAAAAATCAACCTCTTAGCAATATGCATAGCTTATATGAACCATTATTGTTAGCTTAATTTTTTTGAGATTAGTTTTTTAATGTATTCTACAAATCATTAGACAACTTAATTACATTCAATGCTTAATTTTCAGTGGACATATACTTGGAATTCACTACTAGTTACTCCTTCCATCCTCAAAAAGGATTGTTTAAGATATAATTTTTTTGTCCAAAAAAAATGGCCTAACGTCAATTAGTAGGGTCTATTAGTATAAAAAAAAGTACACGCACTCAACTCTTTATGTAATCTTGTGGACTACTTTGGAAAAATTTGAATTTTTTTATTCTTTTTCCAATAACTTATCTTAATTTGTGTGCAATATGTACTTAGACCATCCTTTTGAGCACCAAAAGGGAGTAAATTTCATGAAACATACTACACAATTTGGTAAACTATTCTGATAAGTTGTCCATAAATTCTTATTCAATAAGGGCACCAGATTCCCCACCATTCTAGCTAGAAAGAATGAAAAAAATGTTTAAGAAAAAATAAAAAAAAATGACCTTAAAAATGACAACAAAATTGGAATGGAACAAAAGTAGGACTAGAATATTGTTCTAAGTTGGCCTGACCTGATTTCTAGCAGTCAACTCGGAGAATGCTTTCTTGAGAAAATCATTGCGGCCTCTATGATAATCTATCCACACACACAACTGCCTTATTGCCTCCCTTTTTTCCTCTTTTAAAACCATCATCCCCTCTTCATTTTCTTTCACCATTTTCTCCAACTCCCTCACTTTGTTCTCCAATTTCCAAACTTTTTGCCTAGACCCCAATACTTCTTCTTCCTTGTCATCCAACTGTGCGAGAAGATTGTCAAAATCTTCCTTAACCTGTTGTATTGCTGCATTCTTCCTTTTAACCCAATCTTTAGCAAAGTTAAGCTCACAAGCAGCTTTTGAGATTCTATTCATAAAATGTTCACAGCATTCAGCAAATCTCAATCCCATTGTCTCTAACTCGGCCAAAGTTTCGCTTACGATGACCGTCATAATTTTGGCATTCTGAAATGCGGCTTCATTTTCTCTCTGCACTTGCTCGAACTTCTCTTTTGTGTTCTTGTACCATTCTTTGTTCTCAGCGTGTAGTAGTTCAGCAACGCGAACCCTTCTGCTCAATAGTCGGATACTATCTTCAAATTTTTTGCGAAATTCCTCAGCCAGCTCTTCCATTTTCCTCTCCGCAATTCGACTACTTGATTTGGGATCCGTAAATCTCACTTTGGCTTGTCTGGGTACTTCTTGGTTTAACTTGCTCATTTCATCCTCCCTTTCTACAAATGCTTTTTCCTGTTCTGAAATTTTGTCCAGCAAGATGCTGTAATTTTCTTTCATCTTTTCCTTCTCAGTCTGTAAAGAATCACACTTTTGCTGCAAAGTCATAATCTCATTAGACTTTTCATTCTCAATAATTTCAATCTTCTTTTTGAGGGTGGAAAGCTCATTTTCCTTCTCCTCAAGTTTCCCTTCCAATTGGAAAATCCTCTTATCCAGCTTTTCATTGTCTAGTTTGGCTTCATGGTTTATACTTTTCTGTCCTAGTAAAGCATTCATCTCCATTTCCAAATCCTTTATTTGCATTTTCAAACTCTTTCTCTCTTCCACCACACCCTTTTCATCTGCGGTTTTACACTCTAATTTCTCTTTCAAATTTTCTACCAGAACAAGGCAATCTGCCATTTCCAGAGATTTTTTCTCGACTTCTTGTTGCAGAACATATATCCGCTCCAATCCTTTATTGGTTTCAGATAACAACTGTTCTAATTTTCCTTTCTGAAAACGTAAAGAATCTGCCTCATTTTCCAAACTCTTGACCTCTCCCATCAAATCATCAACTTTACCCATCAAAAGCTTGTCATTGTCATTGAACTTCTTTAAAACAGCACAAATTTCATCTCCTTTCTCTTTAACCATAGATTCAAGTTCTGAAATTTTAGACAGTAGTACTAAATTTTCCTCGCCCATTTTCTTAACTTCATTTTCTCTAACCTCAGTTTTTCCTACGAGTTCTCCGTTCTGAATAATCAAATTTTCAAGCTCAATCTTCAAGGTACTTACCAGCCCATCTAGCTCCTTAATCTTTGCTGATGTCTCAGTCTCAAGAACTTTATGTGCTTCAGTGAGAGAGGACAATTCCTTCTCTCTTTCAGCTAGTTTCTCACTTAATAAGCTCGAGTCGCTCATTAGCTTTTGTCCATCCATGTCTTCAACCTTGCTAGAGGATGGAACTGGTTCAACATTTAAAGCTTCTTTTACTACTTCATTTGTTGTGTCGTCTATATGTGAAGTTCCAGCTGATCTAGGGGTACCAGAATCTCTCAACCTCGGAGAACGACTTCTGATACTCGTCTCATCTGGGGAATAATATGAGTCTGATTCTACACTGGCTGAAGATGACGACGATGATGATGAAGAAGAATCGTCCTCTTCTTTGACATTGACATTTTTCTTTACCCCTTCCTTCAAGTCACCATAAAGAGAGTAAAGTGATTGGTACTGCTTGTGAAACTCCTCAACAAGTTCAACAAGTTCGGATTGTTTCTTTAGGTCTGCTTCTTTGTTGTCATGGTTTATACTCTTGGCAAGCTCCAAGATCTTTCTCACATTATTGTCCGTCTCTGCAATAAATACGAAATTTGTAAACTCGATTATTACCGTCAAACAATGTGCAATTGGTAAATATCTCAAATACTCAAATCCAAAACATCCCAGGGAAACTCTACAAATCCAAGAAAATAACCAATTTAACAAATGACATGAATAAATAAACAGAGAAGTGGGAAAATACATCCCTCCACCTATATTTTAGAAAAAAGAGTTTGATATACTGAGCATTAAAATGGGACGGAGGGAGTAATTTATTTTGCACTCCCTCTGTTTTAAGAAAATAGTTAAATTTCTTAAACGACGACTTTTATGGACAATCTTATAGTTCCAGGTATACCGTCAAGTATTGACTAAGAATTAAAGTAGTTGCGGCATGATGGTGGATTAGTAAATGTGAACGGGGAAACACCATTTTATAGTCTAACAATAGAAATGTGTCTTCTGTATTGGGAATGACCAAATAGGAAATGTATCTCTTCTTTCCGTATCAAACATTCTTTTGAACTAAATGAAGGGTGTCATGTCACTAGTTATATCATGCAGCCACCCCAACAAGAACATTTTTCGAGGATGAGCAACTCACGGGGAAGCCGCTGAGGTTCTGCATGCCACAAGGATCCAAATTCTGAATAAGACGCTGGTAGTAGAGTTTTAAATTGCATTCTTTTGGACTCTATATTGTTTTCAGACAACCTCCAATTATATTGTAAAGATTGAGGATGTTTTGGAGACAAAGAGTTACCTATTGTTGTCTGTCTCATATGTTCCTCTCTTTCAGGATCCATATGACTCCGAAAGAACTTCATTGAATCCTTCCACCCAAGGTTAGCCATCCCTATTCCTCAAGGCACTCTAGCTTAAGCAACAAACTCAATATCTGAGAAATGATATAAGATTAAAATTTAAATTTTGAAGCATATTTTAAATTATATCCTAAGTAGCCTAGCCTAAACCAATGAAGTACTACACTTTTGTATGCAAAATGTTGATGATAGCCTAAAGGCCCTAAACCAACTCTACCAACAAATGCTCTCGTAGAGAACATAGATATTGATGTAGATGCCATGCCCAAAACACACTCTAACCATACAACTAGGGATTTGGAAACGTACAACCATGAACATATTGTTTAACGACAATACTCAACTTTACTCTGTGCTTGCGATTTAATATATTGTTTTGTTAACAAAACTGAACTCAAATAGGCTACAAATTTCCAACCGTACAACTAGTGATGATATACAAAAATGCACAAGTACCTTAGATTTGACCATTTGGGTATATATGTAGAACTTCTATATGTATGTAAGATTGATATTCAACATGATTTGCTGATTTTTCACTACTACCATACCGGAATATCAAAACAAAACCATTCGCCATAATTTCTCAAACGAGCCAAAACATCAGTCCATGAAGCGTTTCATGTGTGGAGCCCACATATGACAACATCATATACACACACAAAATGTATATGCACGAGAGAATAATTAGGAATTTAGAAAAGGCTCAGGAACAGAACAAGATATCATCATCATCATCATCTTTCATACATTAGAACATACACATCATTCGAACAAATCAAATCAAATAAAAAAAAACACACCCAAATGGGATCAAGAATGATACATTTTTATTGTGTTTCCCATTTTCAATTTCTCGGAAACTGTGATGGCAAAGATCGAAAAGTTTACCTTCAATTGGGAGGAAGGAGGACATTGTTGAGGAGAACGTGATCCGAAGCCTCGGCCAGAGAGAGAATCAAAATGTTTTTTCCAAAATTTATTTTTGCATCACGTGTCTGTACTTGGATCAAATGGCACTCGGGTAGCATTTAGGCATGTTTACACAAACTGTTTATTTATATTTTATCTATTTATTTATTTTATAAAATTATAAAATTATTACTACTATTTTGAAAGCCACACAAATTAAAGAACGGCAGTGGTGGAAGGGGCATTAGAATGGCAATAGAATGGAGGTGTTTGATTACATCTTAATATATTTTAATAGTTCATCTCTTAATATTTTTTAACAGTTCACATATTTGTATTAAGAGGTCATCTGAATAGGTAAGATATAAATATGAGTCTAAATTATTCAGAGAACCTCTTAATACAAAAATATGAGCGGTTAAAATGCATTAAGAGGTTAGCTCTTAAGATACATTAAGATACAATCAAACACCACCGAATTTCGTTACCTCATCTTTCTCATATGCTATCTTTTTCTAAATAGTATTAGTCTTGCTGCGAAAATTTTTAATCCAATTATGATTGCGATATATATATATAAGAATTAAAAAGATACTATTATTTTAATTTATTACATGTATATTATTTTTCATAATATTATATCCATGCTTTGTTGAGTTTCGGGATCTATACTGATTCTCCGTCTCCTTTTTTATATCACATTTGTTTCAAAATTAGAAATACATTTTTTTTAATTTGTTCCAAAATTAGAGATATATTTCTATTTTAAGACTTTAAAGTGACATGATATTCCTAAGTTACCATTATATTTTTACTATCATTTTTAATATTAAGCGACCAAAATTGAATTTTTAACTACTACTATGACTATATTTGAGAACATAAGATTGTCCTTAAAAATTGTCGTTTTACAAATATATCTCTAATTTTGGAACAAAATGAGTATTATACAAACTTGCAACTCGTGTGAGGTACGGACTAATTTTTTTATATGTTTCTTTCATAAGGTGTGAAATGTTTTTTCTTATCTTAACGATTGAGATTCATTTCAATTTAGGCTCGTTGTATTTGGTAGTTATTATCTAGTATTTTATGACCAATCAAATTAATTCAATAGTAGAATTTTCTTTTAAATTTTATATATATATATATATATATATATATATGTTGATTGATATAATAGTAGTATACATGAATAAATAAGTAATACAATAAATTTTGGGTTAATCCAGCCTTGATGTGAAAATTTTGTGTCACAAAATAAATATTGATGATCAACCAAATTAATTCAATTTAAGATCCTCCCTACTAGTATTATATATAGTTACTGATATGTATAAATATAGTTATAATTTAGAAAATAATTTTGAATATATTTCATCAATTTGTGAAAAACTTGTAACGTCAGGATCGTAGTCCAATTTTGAAAACTTAATTACGTTATTAACAATTTTACAATTTATGATTTTATTAATTAAAATTACATTATTTTGGGCCACACAGGTAATTAATTTTGACAACCACAAATGTCTTTTCCTTTATAATATTTCGCCTATCAAATATCTAAGCATGAGTTTAGTGAATAATATTTAATTGTAGGCAACACAAAGGTGATAGTAAGAATCAAACCTGTCCAAATCAAAAAAAAAAAAAAAGGGGAAGAAAAACTATCAACAGAGAAATTGAGATGAAACACAAGTCTCTCGTTCTTTTAAAAATTGACGTTTTATGTGAAAATATAAAGATTAAAAAATATAATTAATATTTGTTTGATTAATTAAAATGAATATAAAATTTTGATATTATTTTTAAAAATTTATAAAAAAAGATGAAGAATAAACAAATTAATATTTAATATAAAAAATTAAAAGTTATTAATACTTGTTTGTAATTTACAATTCTACAGCAATAAATGAAAAGAAACAAATTTTATTTTCTTCAAAAAACAAATAAAAAGGAACAGGGGAGGGGAGTATATCATTACTAAACCAACTTAAAAACTGCCCTGGTTTATTTTACCCCTGACAGAGTAAAAACTTTAAACCCTGATCAAACCCCCTATCATAGAACCACGCCTTTTCCATTTCCCTCTGAACCACCAAAAAAGGCCAGATGTCTTCTTCCTTGTACCGCCGTCTCCATGGCCTTTTCACCACCACGGCCGCCGCCTCCAAGACAGCCAAGCCCGCCTCCAAGACAGCCAAGCCAGCCTCCAAGACAGCCAAGCCAGCCTCCAAGGCAACAATACCCGTCTCCGAGCCAGACAAGCCCGCCTCCAAGAGAAGAAAGCCCACCTCACAAGTCCAGAAACTTCAATTCATAGTTAGGGAATTCAAGAAAGCTTCCAGATCCGACGGCTTTCGCCTCCGCATCCCCCACTACGAATCCACGGTACGCCGACTCGCAGCAGCCAATCAGTTTTCTCTCATCGAAGAAATCCTCGAACACCAAAAGAAGTTCAAAGACATCACCGATGAACGTTTCGTTGTCCGTCTCATCTCGCTATATGGCAAAGCCGGCATGTTCGATCATGCCAACAAGTTGTTCGACGAAATGCCTGAGTTAAACTGCGAGCGAACCGTTCGTTCCTTCAATTCCCTCCTTGCTGCTTGTGTAAATTCGAAGAAATTTGACAAAATTGAAGAGTTATTTCGTGAGTTACCAGAGAAGTTGTCCATTGAGCCCGACATTGTGTCATATAATACGGTTATCAAATCGTTTTGCCAGATGGGTTCACTGGATTCAGCTTCACAAGTGATTGAGCTGATGGAGACTAATGGATTGGAACCGAACTTGATTACTTTTAATACCCTTCTTGATGCATTTTATCGGGATAATAAGCAGTCCGAGGCTGAGAAGTTGTGGACAGTAATGGAAAACAAGAATTTGGTTCCAAATGTGAGGAGTTATAACCCAAAGTTGCGACTACTGGTTGCGGATAATCGGATTTCTGAAGCTGTTGATTTGATTGAAGAAATGAGGACTAAGGGAGTGAAGCCTGATACATATAGTTTTAATGCATTGATTAAAGGATTTTGTGACGACAAGAATTTGGAAGAAGCTAAGAGGTGGTATGGGGAAATAGCAAAAAGTGATCTTGACCCAGATCGAGTGACATTCGAAATAATTCTCCCGTTTGTCTGTGATATGGCTGACTTTGATTATGCTTTTGAGCTGTGCAAGGAGGTCATCAATTTGAAGCAACGTGTTAGTATTACAGCAATGCAGCGTGTGGTGGATGGATTGGTTAAGGAGTTGAATGTTGGAGAAGCACAGGAGCTTGTGAATTTGGCAAAATTGAATAATTACTTTCACTATAAGCTGACGCTTCCAACAGAGAAGTAGTGCAATCATTTTCTATATTATCTATTGTGTTTTTATTTTATTTTATTTGAGTTGAACTTTTTGTTTGGTTTTTTTCATTGTTAAGATCATGGATGCAGCCCATTTTAAAATTGGCATTAAATGTGATTTTTGAAATTTCTTTTAATCAAGTGATCAGTAATGAAATGAATTTATTACTACCAATTTTGAAAGGTTAGCCAAATGTAGTGGCTGCAGTGTTATCTTCCTTTTTGTGTGTGCTTGTTATGAGATTGGTCTAATTGGCAAAGCCATTGATTTTTACACACTTACAAGAGTTGGCAGGAATTAGTGTTCATGCTTTTTGTGGTTCGGGACTGGTCATATCAAGTATTGACCAGGGTACCATATGCTTTATTAGAAAAAGCGGGTAAAATTCAGCTTGTGTAACTAATTATAAGCTTAAATACTTTTAACCCATGAAGAGGGTTACTATCAAGCGCAATATAAGCTTTTCTTTTATTTGTCCAACTCCAACCAGTGTGCTGTTGGGGCTCGTGGTGGCAGCTACAAAATCTAGTCCTCCTTGAATAGTGTATATATTTATTACTCATGAACTCTCCTTGAATCAAATACCCCTTTTATCCCAAACTAGCCCTTGGACGATGTATACGTCTAGGATGGATTAAATAAGTGCACATCGCTTGGCTGGGATTCAATTGCTATTTGTTATATTTTGAAACTTTGGTTGTATTCAGCTGTATTAGTGGTGCATCTTCTTTTCTTTTATCGAAATTTTGGTAGCTTTCAGGACTCTAGCTGCAACAAAAAATTTGAGAAACATTGGACTGGAAGTCTTGTCAGAATTGAATCTTTCTTTTTGACACTGAATTTTGAGAATCTACTTGGCTGTATGCGTGTCAGTCTTCTATTGGCTAATTGACCAATTTACCAAAAAAATAAATTTATGCTAACGGATCCATAGTCAGGAATGAAGCAATGATTTAATTTTATTGTGAGAGGCCCGATACATAACCCTGTAATGTCATGAATAATTTACTGACGATATATTGATCTTCTACATTTGACATGATAGTTACATGTTAAATAACTGTATTAATTTACATTCACTCCAAATAAAAAGACATAAGTTGTTTTGTATAAGTAATATTTCTCATGGGCGGCTGCAACTGCCCAGTGCCCATGACTCATGAGCTTCAGAAAAGCGTTAAAGAAAAATGCACAATGTACATTTTTTTACATACATTTGGCTGTATATATTTGTAATAATGGTTTATGTTATTGAATTGTTTATATTTATTTATATTAACTTAAAACTTATAAATATTTTTTCTTTTATTTTTTAATTAATTCTAAATAATGACAATTGACGTGGCTATATATTTGTTACTCTTAAGGTTCTTTGATACTTTAATAGATCTCACATTTTCTATTGATATTATATGAAAATGTCATATCAACTATATAATTAAAAGTACAAACTTGGTTTAGTTTGGTTTGGTTTAACCAATTTTTGGTTGAGTATTCTTAATTCATATTAACATAAGTACTATCCAAATTTTTATCAATTAAATATTATCCAAATTTAAAAATATTCCTATCTCTAAGAGGAATAGAAAAAAAGGATCTTTTTCTTTCCTATTCGCATTAATATAAATTCTCAATAAATTTGAATAAGTACTACATGTTATCCATCAATAACTATTATATGCGTTCTTTTTAATAGTTTTATTTAGTTTATATATCTTAATAAATTTATATAGGATAATTTTATTGTTACAATTTTATTAAAATAATAAGATGTCGAAAAAACCTCTTAACATATCATGCGATTTAATTATATTAATATTAGTCGTGAAATTTATTATTAAATTAATATCCTAACTAATTTAATTCATTAAAACTTGAAATTTTATCAAATCGCATGATTAATTTTATTAATAATGTATGTCAATTTGAAACATAATGACGGTAACATTAGTTGAAAAATTATAGTGGATTCATTCCTAACTAATTGTTATCATTAAATTAAAACTTATTTAAACTTGAGTTTCATAATTCTATTCGGATTAGAATTTCAAGAAAATTTTACCGATATAAACGCTAATATAGAATTCCATTAATTACAAACTTAAATAAAATTAAACTAATTAATTTCTCATATTCATAACTAAATCAATCTACAATAATCCATTCAAATATTTAACTTAATAATTGATTGAAAGAACCTACAATATATAATTCAATCATTAGTTATTTGAATAAATATTTAACTATTTAATAACTACAATTATGTTCTCAAAATCACATTTTTTTTTCAATTATTAATATAATAAATTATTATTTATGCCATTAGGACTAATTGGTTAAACAAATCTTAGATGAAAGAAAAATAAATTAGTCTTACAATTTGGATGAAAGAAAAATAAATTAGCATTTAATGTTTATGAATAATATGAGAAACTAAAGTAATTAACAGTGGACAAATAATTGAAGACAAAGACCAAAGGTGATATATATAGCCTAGTGGTAGAGGTTTCTTATTTTACTACTTATGTGTCAATATCTTAAACAACAAAATCAAATTGGTAGACAAAAAGGAAAATGAACGGGAGGGGGAAAGTTGAGGAGTTCAGACGCTGGAGAGGAAACCTGGCCATACCGAATAACTGCAACGGTTCATTAATGTGAATGTTGCAAACTGAAACCTGCATTTAGATTCATAAAAATTCATGACTGTATACGTAACACAGACTTCTAATTAGGAGTATACAATAGAGTATGTAATAAAAAAAATTAAGATATAGTTAGTAACATATAAACTAAGCTATACATCCGTCGGCCGCCGCCGTGACCGGCCCAAGCATGCATGCATGCAACAACACCACCAGCCTTGAACACCACTTGCTCACCTTCGTCCAATCAAGACCCCACACCCTCAATCCCTTCAACAACTTTTCAACCCCCTCCCCTAATCAATACCTATATTTAAAAGTACTGGCTCCCGATTTTATCAATTAAAACGAATCAATCAAAATTTGAATTTGATTCGGGCAAGGATAAAAAAGGGGACGGTACGTTTTTACACTCACAAACGCGAATAATTTAGACGTAAAATTACGAAGATTCCGGTGATTCATTTATAGATTTTATCCTAACTAATTGATACGTCATTGACTTATTATTATGATAGGAAACTTATATTTCTACATGAGTCTCTCTCACATATCTCACATAGAGGTGTGATACACTCATTATTCATATGAAAGTGAGTATGTGAAAATATCAATTTTTTATGTGAAAATATCAGCTCCCTTATGATATCGTATTGTAGACCGCGATGTAAGACATGACATGTGTAACTATTTGCTTTCATATATGGTACATAATATATAGTCAAAACGGCCCATCAATGAATTTTTAAGATCCTTTCAATTGGAAAACCCATTGAATCAACCCTTAATTAATTAGGAATTAACTCGATTTCTTTCTTCTCTCACGTATGCGAGTTTGGAATCTGAGTCAATTTTGTTGGAATTGGTCTAATCAATTGTTCGACTCTTCCTTTTCTGTTCCCATTCTCTCTTAAATTCAATCTCTTCATCTTTTTATCTTCTTCAAATCATATGCGGAGTGAGTGATGTTTTCACCCAATTTTTTCCTCATACTTTCGTCTTCATCTTCCTCTTCCTCCTGTCTTTGCTGCTATTTCTCCTCTCTCTTAGCAAATCCGATCACCAAAACCCCCGCCCCCTTTATTTTTTTTTCTAAATTTTCAGAAAATCAGAATTACATATCAAATTACATAGGTTTGATCTTTGGTTATATGCAAGTTTAGTTTGGATTAATTTGATTTTTGTTTGGTATTGTTAATTGTATGATTTTTGAATTTAAAAATTAAATTGCAAGGTTTCTTAGTCATGAATGCATTTAATTTAGATAAATTGTTAGATGAAATTGTGCTCATATATAGCTCTTGGATGCAGGAACGGAGTCCGCCAAAGCACAGACACAATGAAACTTCGCCTTTGCCTTTGGGAATGGATTGGAGTCCTCCGCCTCGAAAATGGGTAATTACAACTTTTAATTTTGTTTAAGTTGTATGAATTTGAATATATCAGTCTTTTTTCGATTTTATAGATTTGATCTTTGGTTATATGCAAGTTTAGTTTGAATTAATTTGAGTTTTGTTTGGTATTGTTAATTGATTGATTTTTGAATTTAAAAATTGAATTGCAATGTTTCTTAGTCATGAATGCATTTAATTTGGATAAATTGTTAGATGAAATTATGCTCATATACAACTCTTGGATTAAGTATTAACAATTTAACATACTCCCTCTATGCTAATGAAACAATACTATGTTCAATATAAATTTATGAGAGTGTTTTTTAAGTGGACCCTATATAATTATGACATGATGTAAAATACTGGAAAACAGTCTTTTAGAGCGAAAAGTACTCAAGTCAAGTTTGTTTAGTACTGAATTTAGTACACTAAGAAGGTGTTTGATAAAAATTGAATGAATCTGAATCTGAATTTGAATGAAAAAAATTATTTGATAATTAGCATGTCTGAAACATCTGAATGACATAATTTTATTATTTTACCCTCATGAAAAAAATTCAAAATTGTTGTAAATTTATTTAATATTACTTAATATAATAGTTAATATTTTTTTAATTTTTTTTTTTACTTTATTAAGCTGCTAATTCATCCATTCAGCAAAAAAAAATCTGATTTACCCATTCAACTCAATCATATGACCGATTTAGCCATTTAGATGTATTCAGTCCTAAACAAACAACCCTTAAACAAAAGGCAATGTACAAGACATTTTTGATAAAATGCTTGATCGTCGTCTGAGATGATATGTGTTTGTTTGCATGTTTATTACAAATAATCATGCAACTAATGAAAGTTTGAAATAGAATTTCATTCTATACTGGGTACTACATATGTGGCCAGAATATTTCACAAATATAATAATGGGTCAATTGTTTTGGATTAATTTCATACATCAATTCATTATTTAAACTAGTCCGTGCATTGCACGTGCATTGCACGGATTATTTGAAGAATCTGAAGGAGCAAAAATAGTGTAACTAAAGAGAGGATATATTTGTATTCATAGAACAGAACACAAGAAAAATATACTCAGTGAAAATTAGATGAATTAATCTATGCACTACTCTGCCTTATATAGGCATACAAAAAGAAGGAACCACGTTGCCTTATCCTTTCCACTAACTCAACAACCCCTAAAGAATAAGACAACTAACAACAAATGAAACAACCCACTACTACCCACTACTGACTAGTGACTAACTTATTAACAACCCTTTTATTATGCCAACAACTTAAAAAACAAACAAACAAGGACCACGTGTTGGTGTTGTATTCTAATACTCCCCCTCAACGCCAACTTCCATTTTTTCCACCATCCCGAGTTGCTTGTAGAGTCTTTCAAACTTGCTGCCGCCCAAGCCTTTTGTGAACAAATCTACAACCTGGTTTTCTGTTTTAATATGTTCTAATACAACTTCCTCTTGCAGAACCTTTTCCCTGATAAAATGATAATGTACCTCCATATGTTTAGTTCTTGCATGAAAGACTAGGTTCTCCGCTAAACGAATTGCTGACAGGTTGTCACAATAAAAAGGAACTGCATAATCTGTTGGTTGATGAAGGTCCTCCAACAATTGTACAAGCCAAGTGCTTTCTTGAGCTGTCATGGCTGCAGCTCGATACTCTGCTTCTGTTGTTGACAAAGACACAGTTGGCTGCCTTTTACTACACCAAGAAATTGCTCCAGACCCAAGCATAAAAACATACCCGATAATTGAGCGTCGGGTATCATGATCACCTGCATAATCAGCATCACAATAACCAGCTAGCTTGCAATCTCCACCTTTTTTATACAAGACACCATAACTAAGTGTATTCTTCACATATCTTAGAATTCGTCGAACTGCTTCCAAGTGAGGTTTCTTTGGATTTTGCATGTACCGACTCATCACACCAACTGGGTAAGAGATATCAGGTCTGGTTAAAGTTAAATAAATCGAACTACCTACCAGTTGTCGATACATCATTACATCTTCCAAATCTCTCCCTTTATGAGCACACATTTTGACGTTTGGCTCCATCGGAGTTGAAATTGGTTTGCACTCGAGCATTCCAAACTTCTTCAAAAAATCTCTAGAGTACTTTTGCTGACAGAGAAATATTCCTTCTTTAGTACGATCAATTTCTAGACCAAGAAAATGCTTGAGCTGACCAAGTTCTTTCATTTGAAAACGAACTGATAAATTCTCTTTTGTTCGGAGAATTTCTTCTTCGCAATCTCCTGTTATGATTAAATCACCCACATATACTAGCACAATAGCTTGCTTCCTTCCACTTGCTTTGACAAAACAAACTAGAATCTGCAGGTGTCACCGAATAACCACTATGAGTTAAAAATTCAGCAATCTTACCATTCCAAGCTCTCGGTGCTTGCTTTAGCCCATAGACCGCCTTCCGTAGCTTACACACATATTCAGGATGATCCTGACTCTGAAAGCCCATCGGTTGATTCATGTAGATCTCCCGATCTAACTCCCCATGCAGGAACGCGTTCTTCATATCCAACTGCCACAAGTTCCAATCTTTGTTAGCTGCAATTGTAAGTAAGACTCGTACAGTCGTAAGCTTTACAACTGGACTAAACGTTTCATCATAGTCTAGTCCATATTGTTGAGAAAACCCACGAGCTACCAGACGAGCCTTGTGCCTCTCAATTGATCCATCTGTGCGACGCTTTATCTTATACACCCATTTGCAAGAAATAGGCTTCACATCTCTAGACTTTGGTACGAGCTCCCAAGTCTGATTTCGTTCTAATGCATCAATCTCCTCAACCATAGCTTTATTCCATTCCGGATTCTGAAATGCTTCCTCAAATGTTTTCAGTTCTTTTACATCTGCTTCTTTTACTATGGCAGCATTGGCATATTTGGGGTTTAGCTTTTTGGTTCTTGTTGATCTTCTGAGGGGAGTTGGTGCTTCTTCTTCACTAAGCTCACCTTCGTTGCTTGGTTGTTCATACACATCAGTTTGCCAGGGACTTTGAGCAGCAACTTCATTGACATCACTACAATCACCTACATCTTTAGGCTTATCTAAACTCAGCTAAATTTGAGTAGATTGCAACTCATCTTTAATAACATTTGAGTCTGGTAGTATTTCATTTTTCGAGGACCACCATGAAGATGCTTCATCAAACACTACATTCCGAGACGTGCAACATTTTTCAGTTGTAGGATCACAACATCTCCACCCTTTTCTTTGATTGTCATATCTTACAAAAATACACTTAACAGCCTTCTTGTCCATCTTGCTACGTAAATGGTCAGGTACAAAAACATAGCAAACACAACCAAATACTCGAAAATAGCTAACTGTAGGTTTCAAGTTCCATAATTTTTCAAAGGGAGAAATAAAACATAACCTTTGTTAAGGAATCCTATTGATTATGAAAGCCGTAGTTTTCATTGCTTCTGCCCAAAATTGCCCTGGAACATTTTTTGCATGAAGCATACTTCGACATCTTTCTGCTAAGTGCATGTTCTTCCTTTCTGCTACTCCGTTTTGTTGTGGAGTGCTAGGACATGTGAACTAATGGCGTATTCGGTACTCTCGAAGAAAATTGCAGAACTCGTCTGAGGTGTACTCTCCTCCATTGTCAGTGCGTAGACAACGTACTCCTTTACTAACTTCAGCTTCCACTAATTTCTTGAACTCAATGAACTTTGAAAAAGTTTCAGATTTTTGCCTCATGAAATAAACCCACACATACCTGGAAAAGTCATCAACAAAGGTCACTATGTACTTCATCCCACCAATAGAGGTTTGTTTGACGGGTCCAAACACATCAGAGTGAATTAACTCTAATGGTTCCTTGGTTTTAAATTTGGACTCTTCGTACGACAACTGATGCGCTTTACCATACTGACACCCTGCACATATTGTATCTGTTTTTACTTCAAGCTGGGGAAGTCCATTCAGCATTGATCTTTTCATAATCAGATCTAGCTTGAAATAGCTAACGTGACTTAACCGCATGTGCCATAAGTCTGTTGTCTTGTTCTTTCTTGTCTTGTCCACATATGTGGTTTCTGCAGACATCGCACAAACCGACTCTAGTCGATGTCCCTTCATCACCGGTTCTTTTATAATCTCAAGGTTGCAATAAACCTTCACATCTTGTGGACCAAATAGGACAAAGTGACCTGTTGATGTTAATTGTGATACCGAAAGAAGATTTTTCTTCGTACCTGGGACGTGGTAGACATTTTGAAGTGGCATTTCAACAACACTAGATTGGGGAGAGACTACTGTATTACCGATATGAGCTATTGGTAACTTTGAGTTGTTAGCTATCACCACCTCTTGGCTTCCCTTGTATTCTGACAAATTGTGCAACTTTTCTTTATCACCCGTCATATGATTTGAGCATCCTGAATCAACGATCCAATCTTTCTCATAATCAATATGTTCAGTCGTAGTTGCGGTGAGAGCTAACTTCTCTTCTGCTGCAAATAGTGCCTCAGTATCCCATTCTTCTTCACTTTTATCTTTTGTATTAAAAGTGGCAGCATTGCTCTCCACAGGATTTTTCTTGGACCAACAATCCTTTGCCATATGACCCTTTATCCCACAGTTATGACACTTTCCTTTAAACCTTTTACTGTTGCCATGATTCTTTAAAGCTCCCCCTGAATGAAAGCTCCCCTTTCCTTGATGACTTTTTGCCCTGTCATTATATCTTTCAAATCCACCACCAGTGTGCTGCTTGGAATTTCCTCTACTTTTATTAGCGTAGAGAGCTTCCTCCTCACCTTTCAGCGAAATTCCTCCCATTTGCTTAGTCATGGCTTCTTGACCCGCAAACAAATTCTCAAACTCCACAAGTGATGGTTGTTTTGGCCATCCTTGTATTGCAGCAATGAAACCTCTGAATTCAGGCCTCAAACCATGGATGATTATTCTTTTCATCCTGGTTTCCCCAATTGGAGCTGTTGGATCCAAATCTGAAATCTCACGGCATATCGTCTTCACCTTGTGAAAGTATTGTGCAATCGTCATGTCACGTTGCGCTATCGACAACAACTCGTTCTCTAGAAGTTGCAGCCGTGTGTCATTCTTCTTTGAGAAAAGTGTGGCCAAGGTATCCCAGGCATCTTTTGGTGTGATAGCATCCCGGATGTGCTCCAACACATCTTCTTCAATTGTTGTCTTCAAAGCAAACAATGCTTTGTCCACTTTGATTTTCCACTTCCGCAGGGTACCATTTGCATCCTCTGCCTCTGGTCTTGTGATTTCGCTGCCGTTGACAACCTCCCACAAATCTTGGCCTTGCATGTAAGACGTCATACATGTAAACCAAATATTGTAGTTCTGATGGTTGAGTTTTTTTATTCCGCCAACGACTTGAAGATCGCTCATCTTAGTAACTATAATGCTCACGACTGAACCTTGCTCTGATACCAGATTGAAGAATCTAAATGAGCAAAAATAGTGTAACTAAAGAGAGTATATATTTGTATTCACAGAACAGAACACAAGAAAAGTATACTCAGTGAAAATCAGATGAATTAGATGAATTAATCTATGCACTACTCTGCCTTATATAGGCATACAAAAAGAAGGAACCACGTTGCCTTATCCTTTCCACTAACTCAACAACCCCTAAAGAATAAGACAACTAACAACAAATGAAACAACCCACTACTACCCACTATTGACTAGTGACTAATTTATTAACAACCCTTTTATTATGCTAACAACTTAAAAAACAAACAAACAAGAACCACGTGTTGGTGTTGTATTCTAATATTATCAACCAGTACTATTAAACACAATTCCATCCAAACCACACATTTCATTCTTACTCATCCTCACCAATTGCCCCACACCACCCCGGGATTGGACCCAAGCAATCAGAACCTGAATTAGCTCTATATTTTAACAAAGATTTATGATGAATTAAGGGATCATTAATTTAGAAACTCTAAATCCTTCCAACGAGCTGAGATCGTGAAAGTGGGGGCAATTGGGGACAAAGTGAGCGACTCAATTTCAACTAATTAAGGCTAAGATTCCGATTATTTACAAGCGATGTACATCAACCCTGCAAAAATTGGTTTACCGAAACATCTGATAACTTTTGACTTGTTGAAATGGGTGGCTAGCTGCCATTTGTTTTGCGAAATAAAACTCCAGGGTACAAGTAAGTACATTTTAAAGATTAGGGAGTAAACCTCAATTTTATTTTAAAATTTGGGATTTAAACTGTATTTTAATCAATCTTTTTTAGATAACCAAGAATTGATACCGGAATGAATGATCCAGTTAGTATGGAGTTGTCTCCAATTTCACCATAAACGGTTCTTATAAACAATTAGTATGAAACTATTATATCGATTATAATAACTATTGCATTAATTAGTATAATAAAAAAATTATAAAACTTATCAATATTCTATCATAATTTGTTATAACTAATGTAATAAAAATATAAAAGTGATTACACAACTTTATCGTAACTAGATCGGTAAATGAATGACATTACTCCTTTCATAGTGGAGACAAGAAAGAAAGTTCTCGGTGTGATCTTGGACCAATCAAAATGTTCGAGTGATACTACATTTTGTTTGACTCATTTCGTACTTCTAAGTTTCAAGTCATGTACTGCCTCCCTTCTCAGATAAGTCTTAATTCTCTCCGCACGTTGATTAATAATTTTTTTTACCTAAATTATTCTTTTAATTATTTATTAACCAAAATATTTTTTATTTTTTTATGATCTCAATAATGACTTTTTCTCACGTAATTTAATTCTCTAGATATTTTTTTTTTTGCAACTCTGAAAGTAGTATAATATACACCACTTTTCAAGGTAAATATTTTTATATTTATTCGATTTTCAATAAAAATTAAATAAAAAAATTTTGGGAGTACAAGAGGAAAAATATAATAAAAATAATTATTAATATAAAAAATAAGATATTTATTTTAAGATATTGCCTACAAAGAAAATTTAGAAATTTAATATGAGACGTGAGGAGTATATGATTTATAACACGAGCGAACTTCTTGTAGACAAGAGAGTATCTATCGAAACACGCGTTTAATTAATATACATGACTACTAGACTAGACCTAGATAGGCAATTTACTTTTGAAAAGGTAATTATTTAATGTTTTGAAAGTAACATGACTAGGGTTAGGGTTATCACGCTCTATTTGAATAATTTTGTCAGACACAACAGCCACCATATATGGCGGCTACAGTCTCATTATTGGCAAGTTTTTTCCTTGCTAATTCCAATGATTTATAACTGTACATATTGGTGACACAACAGTAGGAGTATTAATCATTGTGCAAGTTTTTCGCTCCCAAATTTCCACAAATTCGTACTATATTTTGTTTGCACATCTTGACAAAAAAGTTTTATATATAAAAATTTGTACATGATGACTCCCAAATTCAGAAAAAAATGAAAAAGAAAATTCTACCGGCCACCCCCCAAGTTTGAATTTTGGATGTAATTTTATAGGTGTTGAAATGTGTAGTACTAATTAATTAGTATAATTCATTAAAATTAATCCCATGCATATAATTGCCCTATTAATTTCTATATATTTTTACTAATGCACCGTTGGTAATTGTGGAAACTTGCCCTATACCCGTGATCCTCCTTCATTATATATATATATATATATATATATATATATATATAAATATAATCATTGGCAACCGTACCCTTGCATTATATATCACCACAAGTTCTTTAGCGCATGCATGTTACTTATAATATATGATGGCTGCTAGTATGCATATTTCAGTCCTTAATTGCAATTTCGGGAAAATTGTCCCTCCAAAAGCTGAACGTGTTACTACTGCCTTTAAGCCTGTCCAATCTGTTCGTTGTACCAGCACAATTTCTGATCCAGTACTGCCTATAGTTAGGAGATCAGGAAATTACCAACCTTGCATCTGGGACAACAATTATCTGCAGTCTTTAAGAAGCGATTACACGGTACGTAACTTAATTTATTGCCATTTGTAAGTTGAGTTATTGGTTTATTGCATTTCACTAATTATGAAAACATTGTTCTATAATTATATTTAAAAGCCTGAAAGTTTGACTGGACGAGCTGAAAAGTTGAAGGGAGATGTGGTGAAGATGTTTAATGATGCGGTTAAGCCATTAGATCAACTTGAGGTGATCAATCACTTGCAAAGACTTGGATTGGCTTATCTATTTGATGAAGAAATAGAGCGTATATTGAAGAACGTATATAATGATCATAGTAATAATAAGTGGAGATTAAAGGAGGACTTGCATTCTACAGCGCTTGAATTTAGACTCCTTAGACAACATGGATATCATATCCCCGAAGGTAATCACTTTGTTTTTGGTTCTTACTTATGTATTTGTCGTTTGTCCTTATTCATCATTTGTCTACTCTAGGGAAAGTATTTTCATGTCACTACTATAATAGAGAACGAGATAAAAACTAAAACATTGATGTGTTTAATTTACTGTAAAATTTATCGATATATATATATATATATATATATATATTGTTTGTTTAGGTGAAGTAGACAGTTTTTATCTAGCCACCTACGGTAATCAATTTTACGGCCTCAAGCCATTTTTCTCGTTGGCGCTCCGCTAATTAACCATGCATGCAAGACATTAATTGATAAATCCTATACGTGGATAATATATTAATTGTGGCATATATATACTTACTTCTTAATAATGCAGCTGTTTTCAAGAGTTTTACCGATAACGGTAGCTTCAAAGAATGTCTTCGCGAAGATGTGAAGGGAATGTTGAGTTTGTACGAAGCTTCCTACTACTCTTTTGAAGGAGAGTGTCTAATGGAGGAGGGTTGGTGCTTCACAAATAAAAACCTTAAAGAGCTCCATGGAAATATAGTTGATCTGAATCTTTCCATGCATGTGAAACATGCCATGGAGCTTCCATTGCGTTGGAGGATGCCGTGGTTAGAAGCAAGGTGGTACATCGATGTGTATGAAAGAAGCGATGACATGATTATTGTATTACTACAACTTGCTAAATTGAACTTCAACCTTGTGCAAGGATTCAACCAAGAAGAACTCAAAATTTTGTCAGGGTATGAATGTACATACGTAGAAGATATATATCTTCCCATTTAAATTACTAATTCATTCTTACAATTGGCCTCTCTTTTTTTTTCTTTCTTGTTCATCACTGGCTTTGGATTGGTTTGTAGGTGGTGGAACAAAACAGGGCTGGTAGAGAAATTGAGCTTTGCTAGGGATAGGTTGGTGCCATCATTCTTATGGGCAATGGGAATTACTTTTGAGCCTCGATATGAATACTGCAGAGTAATGTTAGCTAAAGCAATACAGTTGATTACCGTAATAGATGATATTTATGACGTGTATGGTACGTTGGATGAAAGTGAGCTCTTCACTAACGCTGTTGAGAGGTTTTCTCTTAATTATACTGCTTGATGAATTTGCAATATTCCCTAGGAACTTAATTTTAACATTAATTAAGGTACATAATTTTTATTATTTGATCAGGTGGGATATTAATGACATAAACCAACTTCCAGAGTACATGAAGATATGCTTCCTTGCTCTTTACAACTTTGTGAATGAAATAGTTTACGACATCCTTAAGGAACAGAACATCAATGTTTTACCACACCTCAAAAAAGCAGTACTACATATTCTTCCACCCTTTAATTAAATTCTTAACTTTGGATTAAAAATAAACACTTAATTTTTTCATTTCTTCATGTACAAATATTTTTTTTTTCTTAATCTTATGTTGTAGTGGCTCTATTTACTCAAAGCTGGCATAGTAGAGGCGCGGTGGTATGCTAGTGGACACAAACCAACATTGGAGGAGTACTTGAGCAATGCCTGGGTGTCGACATCAGGCCCTCTTGTAACGCTTCTATCTTATATTTTCACCACAAATTCAATCAAAGTGGAAGCAATAGAGTTTTTGGAGAGCAAGCCGGATATATTACACTTGTCCTCACTAATTTTTAGGCTAGCTGACGATTATGGAACATCCTCGGTATGAAATATTTTCAGTTATGAAATATTGTAGATATTTTTCGACGAGGTTTGTCCGTAACAATTATTTGGATGGATGCATGCATGCAGGATGAGTTAAAGAGAGGAGATGTTCCAAAATCAATCCAGTGCTACATGTCTGATACCGGTGCTAGCGAAGAAGTTGCCCGTGAACACATGAAGGATTTGATGAGGAAAAAATGGAAAGAAGTGAATAAATTAAGCCAAGATACAGATATTCCTTTGTCTAAATCTTATATTGAGACAATGATAAATCTGAGTAAAACAGCCCAATGCTTTTATAATTGTGGAGATGGGTTTGGTGTTGAAGATGGTGTGACAAAGGATAGGTTTTATTCATTGCTTGTTCAGCCTATCCCTCTGTAAGGAAGCTATCATTTAAATAATATAAGTTATTGACAATTATTAAATTAATAATATAAAATAATATGCAATTATCAATGTAGCAATTATTGAATCAATAATATAGATACTGAACAGTAATTACTGTGACAATTATTGAATGAGTGACTTCTTGCGTAAGAATCAATAATTAGAAGTACTGTGCAATACCGTGTGCTACTGTGCAACAACGCGTATTACTGTACTTTTATCACCGGGTATTTCAACAGTTTAACGGTAAAAATTTTGTCATTATTTTTTATAAAAAGTTTACTTCTGTCGCTTTCTATATCCGACAGTTATTATGTTGTGGGGCCCACCAATTATTGGTTATTTCGGCGCCGTCGTTGTACTTTACCGAATATAATATTCCCCGACAAAAGAAATATTCCCCGACAAAACGAATATTCTCCAACAAAATGAATATTTTATGACAACTTGCTTAATTTATAAAATTTGCACATATCACCCATAACTATCACATTTATCAAATTAACACCTTACTATTTAAAATAATATGTAGAGGAAATTAAATCATATTTATAAAAAGTTGGGGTCTTACAACAAATCTCACCGCTTCCCTCCTTTTTTTTCTCAGTATGCTTTCGCACACTAAAACCAGCATGCATTGTGACGCCCCCAAAATAGGTTCAATACACAACCCACCTTGTAAGACCCCAAATTTTATGAATAAGATTTAATTTTTTTTATATATTATTTTGAAATAGTAAGGTGTTGATTTGATAAATGTGATAAGTTATGGGTGAAATGTGCAAAGTTCACAAAGTAAGCAAGTGGTTATTATAAAATATTCGATGTGTCAGAGAATATTCGTTTGGTCGAGGAATATTCTTTTTATCGGAGAATATTCGTACGACGGCGCAGTCATTGGTGGACCCCACAACGGAATGAATGTCAGATATAGAAAGCGACAGAAGTAACTTTTTTATAAAAATAACGGCAAAACTGTTACCGTTAGTACTGTTGAAATACCCAGTGGTTAAAATACAGTAATAGGTGGTGTTGCACAGTAGCACACGGTATTGCACAGTATTTCGAATTATTGATTCTTACGTAGGAAGACACTTACTCAATTATTGTTACAGTAATTACTGTTTAATATTTTATATTATTGATTCAATAATTGCATAATATTTTATTGGTTCAATATTTGCTACGTTGATATTTTATATCAATAAGTGCTACTTTGTTATTTTATATTATCGATTCAATAATTGTCATTGCATATTATTTCAAATTATCAAATCAATAATTTATATTATTTGAATAATATTATTAGATAGCATTATTGGCAATGTCTAAGGAAGTTCTGTCTAGGAAAGGGGTTGATTAATTGCGCGCCAGTAAGGAGAAATCCTTATCGGAAGGCCCCCTCTTTCCTGGGAACGACCTGGTTGTCAATATTGTAATTCTGTAATATTATTTGTCAATAATTAATTTTTGATATATATGATAAGAAAATATTTATTCAATGTGGATTTAAACGGAGGAATTTTTAACATGTGACATTTGTTGAAAGTTGGTATTTTATCTTTTTCGATAAAATAATTCATTCAAATATATTGTTATAATATTACATTATAGTAGTATGATGTGATTATATAATAATATGATTAGAATGGTAACATTATTATAGTAAATTCATGGTATAAAAGTTAAACGAGGTGGAAGAGTGCAAATTGAATTTGAACTCTTATGATGCAAACAATGATGTCATCGGAGCGATGACGCAAACAATGATGTCATCGGAGCGATGAGGTAAGCAAGGATGTCATCGGAGCGATGATGTAAGCAATGATGTCATAAATTATGGCGAAAAGACTATTTTACCCTTACTCTGCCGAGCCTATAAATAGAAGCTCATTTCTTTATTATTTCTCACCAATTCACTAAAGCTATAGAGAGAGAAAGTATAGAGAAAATAAGAGAGAAAGAAAAAAAGTATTCTGCTATTACGCTAGTACAGTCTCCAAAATTTTAAGGTAAGGGGTATTATTTCTTTCGTATTCATGAAGAGAGTTATTTTCTTTCAATACTCGTAAGGGTTGTTATTTCATTCCTTATTATTCTGCTGGAATAATCTGTTTGAGCAGACTACCGCCAGACGGGTGAATCTTCGTATTCAGTTGTTATTAAATTGTGGAAATAATCTGTTTGAGCGGACTACCACCAGACGGGTGAATAACTCTTCGTATTCAGTTGTTATTAAATTGTGAAAATAATCTGTCTGAGCGGACTACCGCCAGACGGGTGAAAATCCAATTGCAGTTTCGTATATTGTTTCATTTCAGATTCTTAACTCTAATCTTACTACGGTAAATATTGCTTCTATAATTTCTGAAATGATCAGATATTACTTGAGTTTTGCTTTTCATCTAATATTATTTCACTGGAATATTGGTCTCAACTTTCTTGTGAAATTTTTACCTTTTCATGTTGAGTTACTATTCATGAGTTACTATTCACGAGGTACTATTCACGGTAAAAAAATATATTTTTTTTTCTTCTTTCAAATCATCTTTAATTGGATCCAGGTTTTGATCTTCATTATTGAACTCGGGATAAATTCTTTAATATTTGTCCTTTATCTCACTGGATCCGTTATTCGTATTATTTTTTATCATCCTCAGTTCTAAATGGTGATATAACTAAATATCTTTGGCCTGTAGTGCAAAAATGAATAATTACGTGATGAATATCTTTGGCCTGTAGTGCAAAGATGAATGATTACCTGATGAATATCTTTGGCCCGTAGTGCAAAGATGGACAGGTGTTGAGATGAGCATGACCAACTGATAATACAAATGAATATCTTTGGCCGTAGTGCAAAGATGGATATTTGATTCGAGATGTATATTGATTGATGTTACAGGGATAAAATATTGATGATGGACTTTTAAATCAAAGAAGATAGTAGACATCATTCTCTACTTAACTCTTCTAATGAATTGTTATTTTCGCTGCGAATATTGATCTAAAACTTGTTGTCCATGATATTTTATCTGATTTATTGAAGGCTAACGATAATTTGTTTTTCATTATCTTAGTCATAATATTCTTTACTGGGCTAGCTGAGCTCACCCTTGTGACGCCCCCAAATTTCAGGACCGCCACTTGGTCTCTCGAATTCGGTTCATCACGTGCTCATGGTAATACATCACAATAATAATATCTAAATATCACACAATCACAGCGGAAAATCTATTCTAGAATAATTTACAATGATTTATTATAATTATTCCCCCAAGTCTCGCAACCTACAGTACTTAATAGATTACATAGTAATATCAATTAACGACTTATTACATAATCTAACTTAAGCTTAAACATAATCAAATCCAGTCTTACTACATCATCTTCATACAATATCAATATATTTAAAACATAACAGACATAAGCTAGTTGGTAGCCTTGCCCTTGCCCTTATCAATGCCCGAAGGTTCACCATGCTCTGCCTTAACTGAAATGTTTTAGGGAAAGCAAGAATGAGCACCAATTGCCCAGCAAGTAATATACAATAAGGGTGAGTAATAAGATTCTCAATTCTCGAAAGGGTATAACAAGATTTGATAGTTCAAGAATAACAAGAATATCAACAGTTCTCAATAACAGTCGCTAAGGACAGGATAATATCAATATGATTCAATAATAAGTCAATTCAAGATTTTAAATAATTGAATACTGAGTAGTCACTACGGACTATGAACTTCTACTAGAATTGACAGTAATAAACTAAAAATCCAACAAAAATAGGTACAACAGGTGATCAGCCTAAAGTACCCTTGTTATGCATAACAATCAATCGCTACTCAAGTGTGCACGTCGGTTCTCCGACAATTATATATTCCTTTCAAAGAAGGTTGTTCTTCTCAGTCAACTACAAGATCCCGCACCAATCAATTAGTTTGGGTTGCTTTTCAATAACATAAGTCCAGTCGAATCAAATGGCATAGACACTTTCACAATATTCAAGAACAATACTAAGTTCAACATGAATAATAGCTTTAATGAAATAAGAGTTCAAGTATGCTAATTCGATTCAACCGATTAAATAGGAAACTAGTTCGCAATACACAATATAGGATACTTGCATAGTAAAAGAGTATAAGTTAGGAAACCTTCACAATCATAGATTTTCTTGCAGAAAGTAAATGCGTCGGTTAGGATACTTGCACTTTAAAAGAGTGTAAGTAAGAGAACTTGCCTTTAGCGTAGTTTATCCACGAAAAGCAAATCAACACTTTCGAATTCCTATCGTAATACAGTTACGTATATATATGATATTCATTAGTCATATAATTTAACTTCACATTTTCTCTTTGAATATACGATCAACACATAAGCTAAGTTTTACCTAGCTACACAGTTATATAGAATATAATTTCTATCCTTAACGTTCCTCCTTTAGAGTTTAAACGCATTCTCATATTATAAAAGATCGCAACAATTAGCAAACATGCTTGCATATTATTAATATCACATAAGACCACAATCAATACTAAATATATTTCATTTTAGCAAGTTACGACATCTCCTTAAGTTAACCGTCAAAATCGTGTTCAAGTAACATCATATAATATCACGTAGCATGTATTCATATTTAAAGGATACTTTCATGCTTGTATAACTTTTCCAAATCCAATCGTACATGGTATAGGTTCTTAAGTTAGTACTTAAAGCCATTCAAGGACACGAACTCATATGGTCTAACATGATTGCTTTTAAACACATAAGATATTCATATAACTTGTATTAGTCATGCTCATGAGTACTCGTATTGCATATATGTAGCTAGCATTGTTATTATCTTGAAAACATGCTTTGTTCATGCTAAACTTTAATCACGGCAACTAATCATGGTATATATGCATGCATGACACATGAATGAGTCTAAGAGTACTATCACATGTGTCCATAAATGTCAAATTCTAATTCTCGTCATAACATACCAACGTTCACGTTCAAAGCTTATACTTTGTTAGTATAGTTCATTAATAAGGTCTATCATGTTCATGCTTCCTTATGAAACCTATATATGTAAGTTAACATGCTTTTCATGTATTTCAAGGCCCTACAAACATGCTCGAAAAGTCAGAACATTAACATGCTTCATATATGTTAACGTCGTTTATGAAACTTTAAATTCGTTTCCAAACTATGTGTCGTTTGGTTAACCATGCATGCTAATATACTAAAACATGCTTACATTGCCTCATTAGGTTTATATATATGTATTAATCATGCTCCCATGCTTGTTTAAACAAAAATCAAACAATTGGTACATAACAGTTTTGTTGCAGAATGCAGAAAACTGAACACAGAGGCTGGCGCTGCGGCGCGGCAACAGTAGCTTAATACTGGCGCTGCGGCGCGAGTGGCGCTGCGGCGGGAGTGGCGCTGCGTGCGGGAGTGGCGCTGCGTGCGGCGCTGCGGCGCGGGCTGCGGCGCGTGTGGCGCTGCGGCGCGGGCTGCGGCGCGTGTGGCGCTGCGGCGCGGGCTACGGCGCTGCGGCGTCGAGGCAGTTTTCTGCGGTTCAAACTGCAGCGAAAACCGACCCAAAACCTCCCATTTCATCGATTTCAACATACCCAGATGCTATTAGACTTGTTTAACTTACTAACACATACATATATGCTTATAAACAGTCAATAGCAATTATCAATTCCCAATTTCATGAACTCTAACTAATTTCACGAATTTCATGTATTTACAGAAATTGAAGAGGAACAATGGAAATGAAAGTCAAGAAAGCTATATAGTGATTCCATCATGTATGTATGTTCATATAACAACAATATAAGGGTTCTACAACCCAATCATGAACCAATTTGGCATAATCAAGAATTTCAACAAAACTCAGAGAACAACAATGGAGTTCTTTTGACAGAAAATGAAAATGAAGACACGAAGAGGATTTATACCTCTGTTATGGAGTAAGCTTGCTGATGCTACTATAGAAATTCCTTCTGAACTAAATAGACAATCACAGTATACTCTCTTCTCTTAGAAATATTTCAGCAATGAAATGATGGTGCAGGGAGTTCCTTTATATAGAAGAATGAATACACAGTCCAAGCTTCTAACTCCCAAATCAAACTAACGGATTGACAAATTGCATGAAGGTTATAGAATGGTAGGTATTTAGTTGTTAGAATCCATCATTAAAACCACTCCCTTGCTCATCATTGTTACAAGGCTATGGAAATTTACTGAGTTTAAGGAGAAGCAATAGGCTTAGGCCATAATGGCTGTGCACGTGAATGAGGGAAAGGAGAGTGACTATTATATTGGGACAAGCCAAGCAAATCTCAACATTCTTACAAATGGACTATATGCTACACTTGTATATATATATACACCATATACTTATGTTATATATTATATGTACTCTTAGGTTATAATTACAATGTTCTCCCCATAATGTAATAAATGCAATTTGAATACATATAATCTATGTACATTTTATCTTACCGATATAATACAATCGGATACTACCACATTACATTATATCATATATTATTAAATTGTATTAATCAACAATTATTTATAATAGATCCATGATACATTATTTTAATGTATATCCACACATTATTTGTCACCTACACATATCATAACATATAGTTTCATAAATCCTAATATATGGTCACACTACACTTTACATTTTGCATAACATATAGTTACTATACATTTAATTCGCATGCTTGCACATATAATTTCTCATCTTATAAATTGAATATTAATTAATAATATACACATATCCTACATCAATCAATATAATTGTTAACCTCCATAACAATTTAATTAACCTTTATATGATTAATTATCACTTTGATGTATATCTTATTATATTTATAAACACGTTGCTCATTATTATTATGTTTCTTGCAATAATAATAATCACATATTATTAATCAATCCTCACTAGTATTTTATAACAGTTAATTAATATTCTTCGATTAACAATTAATATAGATTAATTATTCGCTTAAATTAATATAATCATTCTTATATTACGTCAGTGTGCCACATAAGGCAATCAACGAGTTTATCACAAACTCCACCAATTTCTCAATTATTATAATTATTCAATTATATATAATTGAATTAATTCATCTCATAACACAAAATCATTTATATTCAAATAAATTCTCATTTTCATTAATATATTTATTTAATAATATATGAAAATTCTCGGGTATTACATCCTCCCCCCCTTATAAAAATTCCGTCACGGAATTGCTACAAGGTTACACAAATAGATGGGGATAGTCCCTCATCATCCTATCTTCTAACTCCCACGTTGCCTCCTCGACATCGTGGTTACGCCAAAGTACTTTTACAGATGAAATAACTTTATTTCTCAAAGTTTGTTCTTTCCTATCTAATATCTGGACAGGAATTTCTCCATACGCCAAGTTCTTCTCCACTTGAATGGGCTCGTAAGAAATCACGTGCTTGTAGTCGGCCTTATACGGTCGCAACACGAAAATGTGAAACACGTTGTGGATGTGCTCCAGTTCGGGTGGCAACACAACTTTGTATGCCACTTCGCCCACTCGCTTCAGTATCTTGAACGGTCCTATGAATCTTGGACTCAATTTTCCTTTCTTGCCGAAACGGATTTTTCCCTTCCATGGAGATACCTTCAAGAATACGAAACTGCCGACTTTGAAGTCTCGATCCTGCCGATGCAAATCTGCGTATTTCTTCTGGCGATCTTGAGCTGCTACAAGTCTGACTCTTATCACTGTCACCACGTCTGCGGTTTGTTGAACTAACTCTGGTCCGAGTATTCGTCGTTCTCCGACTTCGTCTCAATATAACGGCGTTCTGCACTTTCTCCCGTAAAGAGCTTCGTACGGTGGCATGCCGATACTCGCATGGTAGCTATTATTATATGCGAATTCTACTAAGGGTAGGTGGTCGTCCCAATTTCCCTTAAAATCCATCACACAAGTCCTAAGCATGTCTTCTAGTGTTTGTATTGTTCGCTCACTTTGTCCGTCTGTTTGAGGATGATAAGCTGTACTCAACCTCAACTGCGTTCCCATTCTTTCCTTGCAAACTCTTCCAAAAATTGGACGTGAAGCGCGGATCTCGATCAGAGACAATTGACACCGGCACTCCATGTCGTGAAATAATTTCTTTTACATATAGGCTTGCTAATTGGTTCAAACTGTAGCGGATCTTGATTGGTAGAAAGTGTGCGGTCTTCGTTAGTCGATCCACGATAACCCAAATAGCATCATAACCTTTCTGTGTAACTGGAAGTCCTACCACGAAGTCCATGGTAATATGCTCCCATTTCCACTCTGGTATTTCTAACGGTTGTAGTAAACCACTCGGCCGCTGATGCTCTGCTTTAACGCGTTGGCAAGTCAAGCATCTACTGACGCACTTCTGCGACTTCCCGTTTCAAATTAGGCCACCAAAAATGTTGCCTTAGATCTCGGTACATCTATGTGCCTCCTGGATGAACGGAATATGTCGTATTGTGTGCCTCGTGCAAAATCTCTTCCCTCAACTCGGTTACCGCTGGTACCCACACTCTCTCTTCAAATCTCAAAATACCGTCTTTATCCATTCGAAATTTTTCTTCCTCACTTTCTGTGATCCTCTTTCGGATTTTCTCACACTCTTCATCCTTTTCCTGAGCTTCCTTCACTCTATCAACAACGTCGGACAAGCTTCCATCACAATTAACTTCTCACCAGACTTTTCTGGTCCTTTCACTTCTATCTCCAATTTCTCCATCTCTCTTATCAACTCTTCTTGAGTCGTCAAATTAAACAACTTCTCCCTTCCTTTCCTGCTCAGAGCGTCGGCAACCACATTTGCCTTTCCCGGGTGATAAAGAATATCGCAGTCATAGTCTTTGATTAATTCTAACCACCTTCTCTGCCGCATGTTCAACTCCTTCTGTGTGAAGATATACTTCAGACTTTTGTGGTCCGTGTATATCTCACATTTTTCTCCGTACAAATAATGCCTCCATATCTTTAACGCAAAAACTACTGCCGCTAACTCTAAGTCGTGAGTAGGGTATCGTTTTTCGTAATCCTTAATTGTCGTGATACATATGCAATGACCTTGCCAGTGCTGCATAAGCACACAGCCAAGTCCCTTGTGCGATGCATCACTATACACCACAAAATTTCCCGCATTATCTGGTAATGATAATACAGGTGCTTCGCTCAATCTCTTCTTCAGTTCTTGAAAACTTTCTTCGCATTTGTCGGTCCATACAAATTTCACCGTCTTTCTAGTCAAATTGGTCAACGGGGTTGCTATCTTAGAAAAATCTTGGATGAATCTTCGATAGTACCCAGCTAACCCTAGAAAGCTTCTCACCTCCGTCGGTGTTCTCGGTTGTTCCCAATTACTTATTGCTTCAACCTTCGCAGGGTTTACAGAGATTCCATTCTTATCCACCACGTGGCCTAAGAATTGAACCTTCTCCATCCAAAATTCGCACTTAGAAAATTTTGCATACATCTTCTCCTTCCTTAGTGCCTCCAAAATATTCTTTAGATGTTCAGCGTGTTCTTCCTCTGTCTTTGAGTAGATCAAAATGTCGTCGATAAAAACCACTACAAATTTATCCAAGTATGGCATGAAAACTCGGTTCATCAAGTCCATAAATGCTGCCGGAGCATTAGTCAATCCGAATGACATTACCAAAAACTCGTAGTGTCCATAACGGGTTCGAAACGCAGTCTTTGGTATGTCCTCATCCCGTACCTTCAGTTGATGATATCCTGTTCGTAGGTCGATCTTTGAGAAACACTTTGCTCCCTTCAGTTGATCAAATAAGTCGTCTATCCTCGGTAGCGGATACCGGTTCTTGATCGTTACTCTATTCAATTCTCGATAATCGATACAGAGCCTCATCGATCCGTCCTTCTTCTTAAGGAATAGTACTGGTGCTCCCCAAGGAGAAACACTCGGTCGAATGTAACCCTTATCCAATAATTCTTGCAATTGTATCATCAATTCCTTTATTTCTACTGGCGCCATACGATATGGAGCTTTCGAAATCGGTGCCGTTCCCGGTGCTAAGTCTATTACGAATTCGATTTCTCTGTTTGGCAGAAGACCAGGCAGATCGTTCGGAAACACGTCTTGAAATTCATTAACTACGGATATATCCTTAATTTCTACTCCCTTCTTTCGATTATCAACGATGTAAGCTAAATATCCTCCACATCCTTTCCTTAACAATTTCTTGGCCTGCATCATCGTAACGCAACACGATTGCTTAAGCGATGAGCTACCATAAAACACTACCTTAGACTTACTCGGAGTCTGAAGGTTCACACATTTGTTCTGACAGTCAATTATCGCAGCATGGTTATACAACCAATCCATTTCCAGTATTACGTCAAATTCTCCCAGTCTAATAGGAATCAAGTCTACGCTCAGTTCATGTTTACTAATATTTGCGCGATAATTTTGATAAACGTATTCTACAGGGATCACTTCCTTATTAGCAACTTCTATGATCAAAGGATTTTCTAATAGTTCTCGAGGTGTACTAAGTCTACTAGCAAATTCTTCAGATACAAAAGAACAGGTGGCACCCGAATCAAATAATACATAAGCATTTATATCATTGATTGGGATTATACCTGACACCACATCCTTCGCAGTCACTGCGTCTTGGACGGTCATGTTAAAGGTTCTGGCGGTTGGGCGGTTGGATTGTGCCGGTCCACCGATCATCAGCTTGTTGCCTCCTTGCTGATTACTACCCCCGCCACTTCCCTTCTTTGGGCAGTCCTTAATTCGGTGCTCCGTCGAGCCACAAGCAAAGCATCCTTGTATCTTTTTCGGTTTCAAACAGTTGGGCGAGATGTGCCCTTCCTGTCCGCAGTTGTAGCAAGTGCCACGTCCCTTCCAGCACTCGCCCTGGTGATTCTTCCCACACTTCGGGCATCCTTCAGCCCTCTTCTTGAAACCTCCACGAAAATTCCCTGATTGATTATTATTGTTGTTTTTGTTGTTGTTGTTGTTCTCCCACTTTCTCTTTCCCAAGTTGCTTCCTCCGCTACTGCTTCCTCCCGTACGATTCTCTCCTCCAGTATTCTTTCCTTTCTTTTCTTTGTTATACAGACTTAAGGCCTCACTGCCACCTTCCGCAATGATTGCCTTCTCCAGTAATGCTGCAAAGGAATCAATTTGAAGAACTGATACCTTATTGAACAGCCATGGCTTCAACCCTTGTTCAAAGCGTCTAGCCTTCCTCTCTTCATCACCAACTTGGTGCTCCGCAAATCGCGCTAGTTCGTTAAACCTAGCCGCGTATTGCGCCACCGTCATTTCACCTTGTTTTAACTCTAGGAATTTCACCTCCATCCTATTCTTCATACTTTTCGGAAAGTAATTCTCGAAGAACAGTGTCTTAAACTTATCCCAAGCTATTATCCCTTCTCCAGCTCTTTGTTGATTAGCCTCCCACCAGTAGTTCGCTTCTCCCCTCATCATGTACGTGGCAAACACCGTCTTCTGATCTTCGCCTACGCTAGCTATAGTGAAAGCTTTTTCGATCTCTTTGATCCACGTTTGTGCGACAATTGGGTCGGTAGTTCCCTCGAACTCCGGGGGTCCTACACTCTTAAAGTCTTTAAAGGTTGTTACTGACACAGTTTGAGGGTTCGGGCGAACGGGTTCATTGTTCCTTCCCCTTAAGGCTTCTCCTAACAAGTCTACCAGTTTCTGGATCGGGTCTACTTGTTCTCTCTCATTGTTAATGGATTCTTCGGGTGCAGTCAATCTACGTCTGGGCGGCATTATCTGCATCACAATTTTTTTTCATTTTATTATTATTCAAGTATATTACTTAAGTATTTCTTTTAATACTAAAAGAATAAATTTATAACACGTTTCTAAAATCAACTCCATTTATATTCATATGCCATTTCATTTCATTACATGATTTCCTAGCATACTGCTATAAATGTCATCACATATATCCCCTAATATCACAAAAGACGGGGAATATACCAACCTACTACCATACTACCCCTCTAACAGAAGCTAACTCGGGGTTTACATCATCATCCCACATCTTACACAAAAGATCGGAATTACAACATAGTATATACAATACATAAAGACACAACTAGTACTACCACTAGACTGACTAAGGAAATCTCATCCCATCATCCCGCGTTCCACTGCGCTCTTGTACTCCAACTGTGCTATATACGCAAACAGCTCTCGGCTCAAGGTATGTAGAGTCTGTCCCTGTTCTGCCGGGTAGTGGTACACACCATCAATCACCCTTTCAAAAGCTGAACGGAACACATACCCCATCTTGTTCATCTTTCTCTTTTGCACCTGACCTCATCCTCAAGGTCGTCAGCTCTCTCATTGGACGCTTCCCACTTCTCCTCGAAGTGTAACCTATCCATCACCTCCAACTCTAGCTGAGTACGGAGTGCCTCTTTCTCAGTCTTCTCACTCAGTTCCCTCTGCTCAACCTCTTCTAGCTTCTCTGCCAAATCTGCATTCCTAGCCACTGACCTGTGAAACAGAGTCCCCATCTGGATCCCTGCCTCCCTACGGTAGGCAATCTCCACCTCTAACTCTTGCATAGCCAGCTTCCTCTGGTGGTCCTCGTCCCTCAGCTTCTGGAACTCAGACTCTCTCTCGTGGGCCTTTGCCTCCAGCTCCTGAACTCTACAGTCTAACTCTAGGATCCGCTCCTCATACTCTCCTAGCATCTGCTCCTCTATAGTAGCCTCATCAGAGTCCTCTACTGGCTCATCCTCCATCGGCTCCTCCTCTGGATCAGTCTCTATCTCAATCTCGTCCTCGTCGTCGGACTCGATCGGTGCAACAGCCTGCACTGGTGTAGCCTCTAGAGGTGCCTCGTACACTACATGTATATCCCTGGGCTCCTCCTCGGCCACTCTACTAGGTACACCTGTGTCTGTCATCCTATAATCACAAACACAAGACACGAAATAGCATCTCCATTAGAATGTTAAATAAAATATAAGTTCATTGTATAGAATGAAGTTACATTTCATAACAGACTAAGTCTCTCAAGGAAAACTCTACATGAGTTTTATCTCCTTCCTAACTTCTAAGTTCACCTAAGTTATAGTCTAAGGACACTCGTTCCTAAGGTCTATAACTACGGCTTTGATACCAACCTGTGACGCCCCCAAATTCCAGGACCGCCACTTGGTCTCTCGAATTCGGTTCATCACGTGCTCATGGTAATACATCACAATAATAATAATTAAATATCATACGATCACAGCGGAAAATCTATTCTAGAATAATTTACAATGATTTATTATAATTATTCCCCCAAGTCTCGCAACCTACAGTACTTAATAGATTACATAATAATATCAGTTAACGACTTATTACATAATCTAACTTAAGCTTAAACATAATCAAATCCAGTCTTACTACATCATCTTCATACAATATTAATATATTTAAAACATAACAGACATAAGCTAGTTGGTAGCTTTGCCCTTGCCCTTATCAACGCCCGAAGGTTCACCATGCTCTGCCTTAACTGAAATGTTTTAGGGAAAGCAAGAATGAGCACAAATTGCCCAGCAAGTAATATACAATAAGGGTGAGTAATAAGATTCTCAATTCTCGAAAGGGTATAACAAGATTTGATAGTTCAAGAATAACAAGAATATCAACAGTTCTCAATATCAGTCGCTAAGGACAGGATAATATCAATATGATTCAATAATAAGTCAATTCAAGATTTCAAATAATTGAATACTAAGTAGTCACTACGGACTATGAACTTCTACTAGAATTGACAGTAATAAACTGAAAATCCAACAAAAACAGTTACAACAGGTGATCAGCCTAAAGTACCCTTGTTATGCATAACAATCAACCATACTCAAGTGTGCACGTCGGTTCTCCGACAATTATATATTCCCTTCAAAGAAGGTTGTTCTTCTCAGTCAAATACAAGATCCCGCACCAATCAATTAGTTTGGGTTGCTTTTCAATAACATAAGTCCAGCCGAATCAAATGACATAGACACTTTCACAATATTCAAGAACAATACTAAGTTCAACATGAATAATAGCTTTAATGAAATAAGAGTTCAAGTATGCTAATTCGATTTAACCGATTAAATAGGAAACTAGTTCGCAATACACAAGATAGGATACTTGCATAGTAAAAGAGTATAAGTTAGGAAACTTTCACAATCATAGATTTCCTTGCATAAAGTAAATGCGTCGGTTAGGATACTTGCACTTTAAAAGAGTGTAAGTAAGAGAACTTGCCTTTAGCGTAGTTTATCCACGAAAAGCAATCAACACTTTCGAATTCCTATCGTAATACAGTTACGTATATATATGATATTCATTAGTCATATAATTTAACTTCACATTTTCTCTTTGAATATACGATCAACACATAAGCTAAGTTTTACATAGCTACACAGTTATATAGAATATAATTTCTATCCTTAACGTTCCTTCTTTAGAGTTTAAACGCATTCTCATATTATATAAGATCTCAACAATTAGCAAACATGCTTGCATATTATTAATATCACATAAGACCACAATCAATACTAAATATATTTCATTTTAGCAAGTTACGGCATCTCCTTAAGTTAACCGTCAAAATCGGGTTCAAGTAACATCATATAATATCGCGTAGCATGTATTCATATTTAAAGGATACTTTCATGCTTGTATAACTTTTCCAAATCCAATCGTACATGGTATAGGTTCTTAAGTTAATACTTAAAGCCATTCAAGGACACGAACTCATATGGTCTAACATGATTGCTTTTAAACACATAAGATATTCATATAACTTGTATTAGTCATGCTCATGAGTACTCGTATTGCATATATGTAGCTAGCATTGTTATTATCTTGAAAACATGCTTTGTTCATGCTAAACTTTAATCACGGCAACTAATCATGGTATATATACATGCATGACACATGAATGAGTCTAAGAGTACTATCACATGTGTCCATAAATGTCAAATTCTAATTCTCGTCATAACATACCAACGTTCACGTTCAAAGCTTATACTTTGTTAGTATAGTTCATTAATAAGGTCTATCATGTTCATGCTTCCTTATGAAACCTACATATGTAAGTTAACATGCTTTTCATGTATTTCAAGGCCCTATAAACATGCTCGAAAAGTCAGAATGTATACATGCTTCATATATGTTAACGTCGTTTATGAAACTTTAAATTCGTTTCCAAACTATGTGTCGTTTGGTTAACCATGCATGCTAATATACTAAAACATGCTTACATTGCCTCATTAGGTTTATATATATGTATTAATCATGCTCCCATGCTTGTTTAAACAAAAATCAAACAATTGGTACATAACAGTTTTGTTGCAGAATGCAGAAAACTGAACACAGAGGCTGGCGCTGCGGCGCGGCAACAGTAGCTTAATACTGGCGCTGCGGCGCGAGTGGCACTGCGTGCGGCGCGGGCTGCGGCGCGGGCTGCGGCGCTGCGGCGCGGGATGCGGCGCTGCGGCGTCGAGGCAGTTTTCTGCGGTTCAGACTGCAGCGAAAACCGACCCAAAACCTCCCATTTCATCGATTTCCAACATACCTAGATATTAGACTTGTTTAACTTACTAACACATACATATATGCTTATATAACAGTCAATAGCAATTATCAATTCCCAATTTCATGAACTCTAACTAATTTACGAATTTCATGTATTTACAGAAATTGAAGAGGAACAATGGAAATGAAAGACTATTCAGTGGTTCCATCATGTGTGTATGTTCATATAACAACAATATAAGGGTTCTACAAACCAATCATGAACCAATTTGGCATAATCAAGAATTTCAACAAAACTCAGAGAACAACAATGGAGTTCTTTTGACAGAAAATGAAAATGAAGACACGAAGAGGATTTATACCTCTGTTATGGAGTAAGCTTGTTGATGCTACTATAAAAATTCCTTCTGAACTAAATAGACAATCACATTATACTCTCTTCTCTTAGAAATATTTCAGCAATGAAATGAAGGTGCAGGGAGTTCCTTTATATAGAAGAATGAATACACAGTCCAAGCTTCTAACTCCCAAATCAAACTAACGGATTGTCAAATTGCATGAAGGTTATAGAATGGTAGGTATTTAGTTGTTAGAATCCATCATTAAAACCACTCCCTTGCTCATCATTGCTACAAGGCTATGGAAATTTACTGAGTTTAAGGAGAATCAATAGGCTTAGGCCATAATGGCTGTGCCCGTGAATGAGGGAAAGGAGAGTGACTATTATATTGGGACAAGCCAAGCAAATCTCAGCATTCTTACAAATGGACTATATGCTACACTTATGTTATATATTATATGTACTCTTAGGTTATAGTTACAATGTTCTCCCCACAATGTAATAAATGTAATTTGAATACATATAATCTATGTACATTTTATCTTACCGATATAATACAATCGGATACTACCACATTACATTATATCATATATTATTAAATTGTATTACTCAACAATTATTTATAATAGATCCATGATACATTATTTTAATGTATATCCACACATCATTTGTCACCTACACATATCATAACATATAGTTACTATACATTTAATTCGCATGCTTGCACATATAATTTCTCATCTTATAAATTGAATATTAATTAATAATATACACATATCCTACATCAATCAATATAATTGTTAACCTCCATAACAATTTAATTAACCTTTATATGATTAACTATCACTTTGATATAAATCTTATTATATTTATAAACACGTTGCTCATTATTATTATGTTTCTTGCAATAATAATCACATATTATTAATCAATCCTCATTAGTATTTTATAACAGTTAATTAATATTCTTCGATTAACAATTAATATAGATTAATTGTTCGCTTAAATTAATATAATCATTCTTATATTACGTCACTGTGCCACACAAGGCAATCAACGAGTTTATCACAAACTCCACCAATTTCTCAATTATTATAATTATTCAATTATATATAATTGAATTAATTCATCTCATAACACAAAATCATTTAGATTCAAATAAATTCTCATTTCCATTAATATATTTATTTAATAATATATGGAAATTCTCGGGTATTACATCTTCCATTCAATTTATATATTACATGAATCGCTTCAACGAAGTTACTATACAAAGTCTTACATCACAAAGCGATATCCACTATACATCGGATAGCTCAACTTAAATTCAACAATTATGTTACAATCAAAACATTAAATGCAATTCTCATCTAACATAAGTAATCTTCTTGAATATTGATCTCTATAATTCAAATAGCACGTATCATTACCTTGAAACCTTGACCTGCAAAAATAGTTATTTGCAAGAATGAGCTCAACAGCTCAGCAAGATCTAACAGCTTTCATACATCCCGTAGCACATAAATAACATGCTCATCTTATACATTATAATCATTAGACTAACATATCATGCATGCTTTAATTCATATAACAAATATAAAGATTGAGTTTCCTTACTAATCAACATTCTTTACTCAATCAACGTAGTCATAAATTGACTTTAACGTTTCATGCTTACAGCATATATAGCATATCATGCTCTTTGCAATACAAGTTAAAACAGTTCATCATCAGGTTCATATAAAAAAAAGAACTGAAAGACTTGCCTGGCTTGTAGATTACCAATTAATAAAAAAATAGCTTATAATAATCTGCACTTCATGAATCCTACACAACGTATTACCATACGCATCAATTTTTAGTCACCTAGCAACGCTTAGAAAATGTCTAAGTAATTTTTACTTTACACTTTATAATTCTCTCCCATTTATTTGTTTAACACACACTGTCAAACTTATATGTATAATTAATAATATAAATTAATTATCATATAACTAATTCTCATAATTAGTTAACCCATTTAGGTTAACTCATTCCTCTTTAACTAATAGGTTTAACAATTAGTTATCACATAGTTAATCACATCACATGATCATATTATATCTTCACATAATTAATCAACTAATAATTAAATTATAATTTAAATTACACATCCTCAATTATAATTAATCGTTATAATTGCAATTTATATTAATTATATTATAATTAAACAAATTATAATTTAAATTAAACATTTATTAATAAAACTCCATTTATGCATTTATATTAATTAAATCATAATTAAACCAAATATAATTTAAAGTAAACAATTACTTTGAATATAATTAATCAAGTTCAATCCATGCACTCATTAAATTATAATTTAAATAAATTATAATTTAAATTACACATTTACCTTAATTATAATTATTCAAATTATAATTACATATTAAATTATAATTATACAAATTATAATTTAAGTTAAATATTTACTCCGATAAAAATTAATCAAACTATATTCATTTAACAAATCATAATTTAATTAAACCTTTACTATAATTATAATTTATTCAAATTATAATTACACATTATATTTTATTAATAAATCTATTAATATTCATTTAGCATTTTAATGTAAGTCTAACATGTTATCACATAATCACATTAGGTTAACTTTCCTGCTCTAACCAAAATGCACAAAAAAATAACACATTATCATTTTCTGCACACCCCCCGCCTGGGCGGGGGTATTATGCCTTGCAAGGCCCGTCGGGGCGGGCCCCCTGCAGCGGCTCACTTTTGGTTCGCGAACTGTGCAGAGAAAAAATCAATTTGGTTTATTTCTTCGCACCAAATTTCGATTTTAAGTAACATATTGCACATAAAATTTTATAGAAAATATATCTAAAGCTTCTAACATGTTTTTAATATATACAATTATCATAAGACATAATGAAAAACTCTAATTTCATGATTTTTGAAGAAAAATCATTGATAAGTGTTCTTGATGAAATTGAACACTGAAATTTTATTTCTAATTCAAAACACACAATTCCAAGTATATTGACTTCTTTTAAAAATATATTATCATTATCTAAAAACCAATCTACACCATGATTATCAATCAAACATAAATTTTGATTTTAAATAAGCCAATCATAAAAAAATTTCACTATGATTTTTGATGAACATGAATTCCTCATGTTCATCATATATCCATGAATTAACCAACTAAACCATCATACAATTTATATTTAAACAATTTATGAACACAACATATATGTATAATCATGTTATAAACACCATATAACATATATATACCAACATCACAAGTTTTCATGAAGATTCCTATTTACAGAAAACTAAAACTTGAATAACTTAAAGCAAATCTTAAAACTCTTAAAGTTAGATGTTATACCCTTTGTTTTGCTTAAGAGAAAAAGATGAAAATGGTGATGTGTTTGATTCTCTCAAACTTCCTCTTCCGCTTTCTTCTTTCTCCATTCTTCTTCTCTTTTCTCTCTAACTCTAGGTTCTCTGTGTTTTCTTCTAACACAGACTAACCCTTAGTCTTTCTAACTAACGTATATAGTTACAAATATTATATGTATAAGACATAAGTATAAAATATATAACCTACAAAACATAATGACCCTATACTAATTATAATTAAAATATAGGTTACACATTTGAAGTTTAAAAGCCCAAAGGTTTGTTTGGCAAAAATAGATTATTTTTTTAAAAAAGGTTTTTAGTAGTTAAGGCCCCGTTTGGCAAAACGGATTTAAAACGGTACAAGGGCTTTGTTTGGAAAAACAGTTTTAAAAACTCTTTTAATTCTTTTAATAAATCTTTTAACACATATTTTTAATGTTATAGTTTAATTAATTAAATCTTAACATTCTAATTTAATTAATTAAAAATTAACATCAATTAATCACATAACAATTGTCACATAACAATTATAATTACTCGCTAATTATAATTTCATGTAACAATTACCACATAACTTCATCTAATTTAATTATCTCAATTAAATTAGAACTATAAGATAAAATAATTATATATTAATTAAATTAAATATTAAATATTTATTTAATTAATATATTACACTTAATTAAATTACTCCATAACCAACACATAATTATTTATTTAACTCAATAAATAAATAAATTAAAATATTTATTTAATTCAATAAATATTAAAATTAATATATAAAATTCTCTTCACACCAAATCACATATTTCACAATATATAACACATATACACATACACTGTACTCGAACATCTTAAAATAAGAATTTTATGTATTAAATTCTCATTTATTAATTCTTAAAAAAATCTGGGTTGTCACATTATCTGGCCCAAATAATTAAAATTTACAAGCCCAAAGATTAATTGAGTAGCCCAATTGGTGGCCCAATTGAGTGAGGACTTATGGGATACTTAGTAAGCTATTTGGGCCTTAAAAAAGAAAATAAAATGGGCCAAATAAGGCCTCTTGGCCGAAAATTGGGAGAAGGAACAAGTGGGAGGTAAGTAGTGATGAGGTACTTTAGTTGGTGAAATTCCTTTGAAATAAGAACTTCCTGCCATCTCGGTAATTCTCTCCTTTGACCATTTTGTCGACCCAGGCTTCATCCTCATGAGACCGATAGTGATCCTTCGTGGAGATGGGACTGATCTTCGATGGACTGATCTTCGGTGTGGGAGAATTTGCATCAGGCGGGTTAGTCTGGTTTATCATGTGTTTGGTGATTTGATATTGGTATATAACCAGCTCTACTAACTATTCGATCTGCTCCTTGATAGACTTAATCTCTTGTTCTATCAGGAAACACCTTTCTTAGACTTCCCAACTGTCTGGGCTGGTGTTGTTGGATGGAGTTAACTCTCCCACATATTGGAGGTATTTGGATCCTTATCCATTTCTAGTGTTGATCATGTTGACATTCTCCTCTTTATGCTGAGGTAAGGGATTGTCTTGTACATGCGGTTGCTCGAGCTTTGTTACCACAATCTCTCCGTTGTCAATCAAGTCTTGAATTTTATGCTTGAGAGACCAACATTCTTGAGTGTCATGGCTCGGGGATCCGGAATGGTAAGCACACTTCTTGCTTGGGTTAAAATTCTGTCCACCAGTGTTGGTTGGTGGAAGGAGTTGTACAATCTTTATCTGTGCCGTCAACAAGTTTAGCACATTCTCGAGTGAATCCCCTAGAGGGGTGAAAGTTCTTCGACGCCTGACCTCTATGTTTTTCTGAAATAGAGGATTTGAAGGTTGTGCTGGAGCTTGGAAAGGGGTATAGTTCCTCCTTTGAATGGGCATACTGTTTGACTCGCCTCTTTGATTCTTTCCTTGTAAAACTAAGGTCACTTCTTTATCTTTCTTTTTTGTGTACCCTCCGGGGATTACTCCCGTAATTTTTGGACTGGATATGCTCGGCAACGGCTTCTAAGGCAGTCAGGTCCTTTATCTTCCTAGACTTCAACCCCATTTCGGCCATTTCACCGTGCTTGATCATCTTAGAGAATGGTTTTCCTATGCCTGTTAGTACCCTCTCATAATATGGAGCTTCTTGAATTTCGATGGAGGTCATGACTATCTCAGACTCAATCATGGATGGGGTGACTTGTGCCGCAACCCGCCTCCATCGTTGAGCATACTCTTTGAATGATTCAGTGTTTTGTTTCTTGATTTTGGTTATTTGGTATCTATCTGAAGCCAGCTGAGATTGGAAGCTGTATTGACTGAGGAAAGCATGGGCTAACTCTTCCCAATTGTGAATCTTAGAGTTGTCCAGACGGGCATACCAGGCTCTTTCCTCTTTGGTTAAACTTTTCTGGAATAACTGCATTCGAAGTTTCTCGTCCTCTACATAGGATCCGAGTTCTCCAATGAATACTTTCAGGTGGGTGCAGGGGTCTCCCAATCCATTGTATTTCTCAAAATCAGGAGTTCTAAATTTTTCGGGATAACGAGCCCCAGGGCATATACAGAGGTCTGAATAATTGACACTTTCAAATGTCCCAGTCCCTTTAATAGACCTGAATGGTTTCTTCTGTCTGCTATACTTTCTTTAGAATGTCACCAGTTTCCTGTTCTTTGTTTAGGATGGTGATTTCACTGGTTTTGTTGGTTAGGTCCTTATTTTGTGGTCCAGGGATCTGAGTCTCTGCCTTTTCGGTCTCTTGACTGCCACCACTACCACCAGGTGTTTTTGGTTCTATGTGAACTTGGGATTGCTTCCATTTAAGAGCTTTACTTTGCTATCTTAGAAAACTGGCCAATTTGGCTATCTGATTCTTCAGTCCTTCAAACTCTTCCCTAGAGACAGGGGTGGATTCTGGCTGAGCACTTGAAGTCATGTCCGTGGATGGACTTAGTGCTTTCTTAGACTTAGATCTAGTGACATGACCAATTTTTCACCTACAACAAAAATGTAGGTATGTTAATTTCCTGATGTAGGTAGGGATATGATGCATGCCATGATGTGTTTTTGTAATTTTTTAATCTTATTTTGCAAATCAGAGGTCAGTTGTTTTGATGACAAGATGTATATGACAAGGAATGTAAATCTTTCATTATGATATTTACATTGTGCTCCTTTACATTTAGAATTTGAAAACTTGACATTGAATTGAAAAAGGAAGGCATGAAGAAGCTTCCCATCGGATTTGTTAATCAGAGGCTGACCTATCTTAGGCTACTCTCGCGGCTTTTTGGCATGAAGGTCCCCAGATCATCGCAATATACTAGAGGGAAATTAATTTAATCTTTCAACTGGAGCGAATCTGGGTGGTGCATTTTCAAAAGCCCCCAGAGACTTAGTCGTCCTCAGAGTCATTACTTATCACCAACGAGTTTTGCCTCCCGAAGGAGGAATCATAACATACATCGCGTCTCACCGTTATGCATATGATGACATTGGTGTGAAGCACTAATATGGGTACGAAGCACTAAAAAAGCAGGAAAACATTCATTCATATTCATTCAATGTAAGTACGTAGCATTCACGCATTCATTTAGTGTAAAGACACAGCATTCACACATACGTAGTTTTGAAAGGGAAATGTTGGAAAAGATTGGCGCGCGGCCTAAGCCCTCTATTGTCCCCATCAGAGTCGCCACCTGTCGACCTCAGAAAAAAATTCGCGGGTCGGGTCACAACCCGGATCTTTCTCTCTTCCTAAGTTATCTCTACCCTTACTCTTTTTATTGTGAAAAAGGTTTTGAAGGATTTTTAGAAAAAGGACAACATGTATCATGTCGACGATTTGAATGTTATACAGAGTTGCCAATTGGTAGATTTGAAATGGTTGTACCAACTCAATCAAGTTTTATTTGAAAGAGGCCCAATTACTGGACACTGTCGAAACTTTATCTTTGAAACCGAAGTTTTGAGTTCGGTGGCTTGGTTAAGTGTGGGGAAGGTGTTGGGCACCCCACAACTTCCGTGTAAACAAAGTACTGCATATTTTCAATATTTCCCTTAAAAAACTGAAATGTGTGTGTGAATGCTGTTTGAAAATTGGGCCTATGTTTGATTAAAAGTATATCTTATGCATCGTTGAACCTATATACGAAGTGTTTGATTTGATTTGCAAAAGTCTTTGATTGGATTTGCAAAAGTGTTTGATTTGAATTGCAAAAGCTTCTTTTCTTCGAAAAGATTATTGAAATGATATTTTGAAAGAAGGTTTTCAAACCCTTACGCTAACATAGGAATTGAAGCACATCGATACTTCAGTTTTATCTTTTTAGCCTTAAGGCTCAATTTAAATGGTGATTGTCTGGCTGCGAAGCATCCTCAACCATAACATATATACAAATGTCGGTCTCCTCATGGGCATGACAGCCATCGGAGGGACTCTGGCATGACAAACCATATTTTCATTATGTTGAGACCTTAAATCCGGATAACCGTTTTAAGGTCTTTTGTATGTACATTTTTACAGAAAAACTAGCAGGGTACATTTGTAAAGTGGAGTTTGTCCATCGTGGGAATCAGATTCTGATTAGTTTGATCATGAATCCCATGATTCCTAGGCTCACATAGGGAGGCCAATAAACCTGAACAGCTCAAATTTGTACAGAAAAGATATCCAAATATCGCCAGAACCAAGGATTCATTCAGTAAATCCTGGCTCGCACATGGCCGAAGCGTCTCGTTCCGACTAGATAGTGATCTAAGGGCCACGAGGTTGCTTTTATAACTGAAACTAGAAAAAATGCTAGATTTAAATAAATCTCAGCCATTCTAGCTCCCCGGTTCTTTCTGTACCAATTTTAAACCTTTTAAAAGCTAGAGTTGGCGAGATTTAAATAAATTTAGTTCGCCCGCAAATATGTCAGTGCCGATTCATATAAAATGAATATTTAAAGCAACAATTTAATAAAAGCGAGTAAAGAAATCTATATACAATTATATATACGAAAGTTGTAAAGGGCGATGGGTTTTCACACCGTTGCCCGGACTTGAATTGAAATATATATATATATATATATATATATATATATATATATATATTTATAAAAGATGTATAAAAGCCACGGAATGATCCAAGCTGGACAGAATTGAAATATATATATAGAAAAAATAGTAAAAAGGGCGATGAGTTTTCACGCCAGTGCCCGGACTGAAATGTAAATGTACAGAAATGTAGTCAACCAAGACTTGGAAGATAACCAAGTGTGGTGAAGGCTGCTTATATATGCATAAATATATATAAAAGAAATAAAAAGGCCACAGAATGATCCAGGGCGGACTGGAATGTAAATGTAACGAAAAGTAGTCAACCAAGACTGGGAAGATAACCTAGTGGTGGTGAAAATTGCTTATATATGCATATTTATATATAAAAGCAGTAAAAAGTGCACAGAATGATCCAGGTCGAACTGAAATATAAATATAAATATATATATAAAGAGACAGAAAAGTAGTCAACCAAGACTGGGAAGATAACCTAGTGTGGTGAAGGTTTCTTATATATGCATATTTATATATAAAAGTAGTAAACTACCGCGGATTTGACATCCGGGCTTGACAGAATTGAAAAGTTAGTATATATACAAAAAAAATCCAAACCCGAACTAGGAAGATAACCTAGTCCGATAAAGTTGCTTAGTATGAAGATGCAAGCTGCTGGAAGCGACGGATCGTCAATCCGAGTTGTAAAAATGACAGAAAATGCTTTTGTGTACAAAAATGTACCAAAAGTTGACAAACAGGCCACGGAACTGAGTTCTGGGCATATTTAGAAAACGAAACTTAACGTGCAGGTGTATAAAAGTGCACAGTAGTAGTAATGATTTGCTGATCGTAAAAATACTCACAATGAACTGCTACACGGGCTTTTTGCCAAATCATAGGCTTTAAACGTCCAAATATACAGGTTATTTTCTGATATGTGGCAGTATGTGGGTATATCTACGTGTTAGAGTGGAAAAATTTGGGTTTGAAAGACAAGAAAATAGACAGAAAACCAAACGGGTTGATTTGCTGGCTCGATATTGAGACCGGAATTGATTTGATGGCCCGATATTGAGACCGAGATTGATTTGCTGGCCCAGGATTGAGTTGAATGCCCGGTATTGAGACAAGGGTTGATTGGAAAAGACAATCTTGCTTTCCTACAGTGTTAGTAACAGGGACAAAAATTTCGAGTGTCTACAGTATATATATATATATTGCTTTACTCATTTTATTAAATTATTACTTTAAATATTTATTTGATATGAATCGGCACTAACATTTCTACGGGTGAACTAGATTTATTTAAATCTCGCCAACTATTGCTTTCAAACGGTTCAAAATAGGTCCAGACAGAACCGGGAAGCTAGAATGGCTGAGATTTATTTAAATCTAGTATTTTTTTAGTTTCAGTTATAAAAGCTACCTCGCGGCCCTTAGATCGCTATCTAGTGGGAACAAGAACGCTTCGGCCATGTTCGAGCCAAGATTTACTAATGAATCCTCGGTTCTGGCAATATTTGAATATATTTTTGTACAAATTTGAGTTGTGCAGGTTTATTGGCTTCCCTATGTGAGCCTAAGAATCGTGGGATTCATGATCAAACTGATCAGAATCTGATTCCCACGATGGACAAACTCAACTTTACAAATGTATCTTGCCAGTTTTTTCTGTAAAAATGTACATACAAAAGACCTTAAAACGGTTATCCGGATTTAAGGTCTCAACATAGTGAAAACATGGTTTGTCGTGTCAGAGTCACTCCAATGGCTGTCATGCCCATGAGAAGACCGACACTTGTATATATTTTGTGGTCGAGGAATGCTTCGCAGTCCCGATAATCACCATTCAAACTGAGCCTTAAGACTGAAAAGATAAAACTGAAGTATCAATATGCTTTAATTCTTATGTTAGCGTAAGGGTTTGAAAACCTTCTTTCAAAACATCATTTCAATAATCTTATCAAGAAAAAAAAGCTTTTACAAATCAAATCAAAACACTTTTGCAAATCAAATCAAAGACTTTTTGCAAATCAAATCAAACCCTTCGTATATAGGTTTAACGATGCGTAAACACACTTCCAATCAAACATAGGCCCAATTTTTTTTCGACATTCACACACACATTGCAGATTTAAAAGGGAGATATTGAAAAGATGTGGTACCGTGTTTACACGGGAGTTGTGGGGTGCCTAACACTTTCCCCACACTTAACCAAGCCCCGAACTCAAAACTTCGGTTTCAAAGATCAAGTTTCGACAGTGTCCAGCAATTGGGCCTCTTTTTTAAAAAATAACTCAGCTGAGTTGGTACAACCATTTCAAATCTACCAAATGGTGACTCTGTAAATCATTCAATCGTCGACATGATACATGTTGGCCTTTTTCTAAAAAACCCTATAAAACCTTTTTCACAAATAAAAAGAATACGGGTAGACAAAACTTAGGAAGAGAGAAAGATTCGAGTTGTGACCCGACCAACTGATTTTTTCCCTACGTCGACACCTACTGTTGCCGTAGGTACACCTGCAGAAACTCGGAAAATGGGCCCTACTTGCTCGGTTTTCATCCCGGAAGGTCTTGTTTTCATGCTGCATGTTAGAACGAGCATAACTCTTAATCCGAAAGGAGTTAGAAGACGTGCCATATCATTCTGAAAAGATCTTTCCGATATCTTTCCAATGGTATATCATTTGCCCAATTCTGAGTTCAGAAAGATAGGAAAAAAATGAAAAAGCATCCATAGGTGGATGTCAGCTAGCCATTCGCCTTGTTGTGCGCTGCGAAGCTTGCCCCTTTTAATCTGGGAATAGTTGGGAGATGATAAGTAGTTTTTATACCTACTTATTCGGTATCTATTACTTGAATTAGTTTGCTAAACCTATGTTTCGTAGTTACTTTTCATGCATTTTGTGTTCATTTTGTAGATTTTATGCTTAGGAACTGTGTGAGCAACTATTGGTATGGAAAAGCAAGGAAAAGAAATTCGGACATCGTTCAGAGTACAATATGCAAGCAAATACAAGAAGGAAAGAATATAGGGCTTTTAATACCAAGTTAGATTCTTGGCTTGGAACCTAGATTTTATTGTAGAGCTACTTCTTAGCTTTCCTGAACATCTTGAATCATCCCAATCGGAGTTCGGATGCGAGAGTTACTGACCTTTGTACCAACGGACGTTAAATCTCAAAGTTTAGAGTTGCCATATACACAGCAGTCACTTTAAGTCCAATTTCGACAATTATCCAGCTATTATGTATCAAATCGCAAAGAATAAAAGTTGTAAAACTCATCGAGATATTCAATTTGATATATGGCAGGCCCCGTAACTCCTCTAGGATCAAAAGTTATAGCAGTTTTACCAAATGACATTGTAGCAGAATTTTGACATCTGGCGTACGGCGCAGCTGCGCCCTAAATGGCCTATAGGGCAGCGCAGCTGCGCCCAAACCTGTCTGACCAGCAGTTTAACTTTTATTTAATGGACCAATTGAGTTGTAGCTCGAAGTATGGGTTAATTAGGGCTTATATATTGAAGTATATCAGTATGTAAACATACATTCCATCCTTTGGGATCATCATCTTATATATATCATCATTAGATATTCTACTCTTCCATTAGATTAGATTAGATAAACCCTAGATTAGATTAGATCTTTGGAGATTGAAGCTCTTGGAAAGTATTGGAGATTCAGATTGGAAGCAAGGGAATTCAGATTTGCTCACCTCAAACTCTAAATTCTCTTCTTATCTCTTTGTATCTTTCAATGTTTATTCAATTGTGGATTATGGATTTCACTTCAATTATGAATTAAACTCCGTTTTGAGATTATAATGGATCTGTTGTGTAGTTTATTTTGATATACTTCCTTGTTAGTCTTATTAATTGTTATTGGATTGTCTATTGTGATTTGTGTTGAAATGCTTAATTGCCTAGCTAACAATTACCGTGATAATCCATATGAATTTGAGAAACGGATTATGGGTTTAACTTTGATCATAATAGCATGTGTTCGTGACTTCTTCATGGCGACGAAATTCATGATTCGTTCCTAGGATAGAGATATACCTATTCACCGCATGTAATCTAATAAGAACTTGCGCTTAAACCCTCAATTGTAATTCGCATAGAGATATAGTGAGTTAGTTAATTAGGGTGTTGAACTTGATTCTATCATCTGTGGATTTGATTTGATATGGGTATGGTACATCGAGAGATGGCTATACTTACCTTCGTGTTCTTAATTAACAATCCATGATAATTAATGTAGCGCCCCCAAATCCTGGTCCCCAGAACCTCGGACATGGTGCGTCACAATACATCATCTTCATACATATTCTATAAACTAATGCGGAATATATAAACATATATTATTTATTTCACATGATTCTATAACATATCCCAAGGTATGTTAACCTTAACTGAATACATACCTTAAGTAAATAAAAAGGTTTACAACATTATTTGCATATGATAACTAAATAGTTATGAATGCGTAATAATCTATTCTTGTAGTTTGCCTTTGCCACTGTCTTTCTTCGAGCCTTCGTCTTAATATGAAATTTGTTATCATGATATAGCAAGGGTGAGCAACGACTTTGCTCAGCAAGTTTAAATACAACAAGGATATATCATGATTGAAAGAAAGAATAAGCTTTCGAATTTTCAACAATATAATAATTGTGAAAGAGAATAAATCAGAGTTTCAATAAATAAATGACTGAACCAATAATGTTTAATGTCAACAAGGACCATGAACAGCTTTAACTGAACCTTAGGGTATTGAAGGTGATTAGCCTTTCATACCTGATGAACATATGCAACATGCACTAAGTGCGAATCAATAATCAGTATAGATGTGAATAATCAACAATAATTATTCACTACCATGCTTTGAAAATATAACTCAAGTTTGAGTTAGAGAACTTTCTCAATAAAAGAGTATAGGAACTTGCCTGTATCGTCGATTATTGCTACGCAATCTAATTTAATCACTTTATTGAAAAGACCTATCAGTTATAAGATTGATCTTTTAATTAGTACAACATACCTTATTCCATAATACTATTACTTTAAAAGTAAACCATCTAACACTTAACCACATAGTCAAATATTAGATATCCTTAACACCATACCAATTTACAAGTCTAAACCTAGCACACATCGAGTCTTTACTAGTATTCAATATAGTATACTAAGTGGTTTCCCACAAACAACCAACAAATTAGTTTTCGTCTCGTCTACACTATTTTCACAGTGAGTTAGATCGGTTACTAATTCGTATATACCTTCCCCATATGAAGGAATTGTTTAGCCCAGCTACTATACATCAACCTTTAAAGGGTACGATTGCACTACTTTAGACTTAATACTTACTCGATCGTTCATTTATAAGTTATTATTATAACTCGGTAAACTATTTATGAATTTAGGAGACTTAATATATCATTTCAGCAAACTGAAACAAAACTTTCTTCCCTTCCTACCCTTATCAGTTTCCATTTCAGCAAGCTAAAACAAAACTGACCTCTCTTCCTGACATTTCAGTTTCCATTGCAGCACCCTGAATTGTTCATTTCAGGAAGCTGAAATACCCTTTTGTATGAAAATACCAAATCAGGTTATTATTTTTCTATCCTTTGGCCAAACATATATACATATAATCCATACACAAAAATAAATTTTCTGGAATTTTTCAACTCCCTTAAGTATTTTTCAAAAATCCATTTCTAGTTAATTCCTTAAGAAATTAGCTACCTCATGCTTAACTCTAGAAATTCTCAACTTTTGGAGGGATCTTAAATGTATTAACGTGAGCTTCCAGTTTAAATTTTGTGGTCATCGGAGTTATAAAACTCCGATTCTAGCGATTTTTGTCAAAAAAATGCAAATATTGAAATGGTCATAACTTGGTCAATTTAAGTCGGAATGAGCCCATTTTTGGACACAAGCTACTTTATCTCATATATTTTATGTCCCAAAATATTGGAGTTTATTTCAGAAATTAATTTTCCTAAAATGCCCTTGATAGTTTTGGACAGCAAGCTTTTTGTCATTTTTCAGTTTTGGCGTCCTTTGCTAAAAATAGTCCACACATAAATCTACATGAAATTTTTCAGTGATTCTACTTGAAAAATTTATAAGACTCATAGATCTAACTCCAAAAATTGACCACACTCAAAAATTCAAAATATAATAGGAGATATGGTCGTTTGAATTTTATGTTGCGTTTTCTAAAAATCTGATTTTCCATTCTTATTAATTTCTAAGAAAACCTTCATATCCTTACCCCTTCACCAACATAATCCATCATAAAATATCATAACACAAACTAGTACATCATATATTCATGGATCTATCATGACTTTTTGTACTCCATTTTATCGCTAGTCCTAACCAAATCAGCGTCACTAATTAAGCTAAAAGGTCATTCAGGGAGTAATTAATTAATTAAATACTTGATCAAGATTGCTTCTTTGATACAATCTTATCTTTTCGATGCTTGATTTAAGTCGATTAATTCATTCTTAATTGATTACGTACTCAAATTAAGAATAATGCTAGAGACACAACTTATTCTACAACTATTTTACAATTTACAGATGTGGTATACTCTACCTCAGCTTTTTTGTGGGGCCGAAAACTACATTGAATCAATTTGTTCATCAATATGCTGAAGTAGAGTATATGCCACATCAACAAATTATAAAATAGTTATAGAATAAGTTGTGTGACTCTAGCATTACTCCTCTTTTAATGTCACTCTAGAGGAGTTCGAAGCCATACTACGTACATATGACTTATACGGTGTGTTTTGTGTTATTAAACAATAATTCTTACAATTTATATTACTTTTTAGATAGTATATAATAGTCATCATTATATATTTATATTAATAAAAATATAATTTAATTAGTGTCAAAAATATAATAGTACTGATCTTATATATTTTTGAATGGAGGAAGTATAATATAAAACCTGAATTCGTACAATATATACATAAATTGCATTTATTCATCTGTAAATTCTCCTAAATACACCAATCAGGGCCGGCCCTGAGTTTTTAAGGGCTTAAAGCGACAAAAAAGGGACTTTTGCGAATTGATATTAAGATAGACATAAAAAAAAATTAAGAACTTTTCTTGAACAAAAGAGCATCAATACGAAAGAATACCAAATATAATAACCGACTATTTCAATATTTCCAAAACATCATTTAGATATCACATTATCACTAATGTCAAGTCAGTTCAAAGACATCACATTATCACATTAACGTTTAGATTTTTTCATATTTTGTGGGCCTTTAAATTTAAACTGACGTGGGCTGAGCTCTTTTGTTTGGGTATATATAAACATAATACAAATACCTCTTGGGGGCACTAAAAATTTGTCAATTTTAATGGGCCTAAAACCCGGACACCTTGAGCTTTAGCCCAGGGTCGGTGCTGACACCAATAAAAAAATGGTCATTTGTGATGTCTAAAATTCATCACAAGAACTAGAAAAATCATTATGAAAGGTTTACGTGATGGCTTTAAGCATCACAATGGTCGTAACCTTTTTACAATTCCTAGCAAAATAGTTGAATTTGCTTACTGAAATAAACATCATAATATTCCTTTGTTCAAATACCGGATCCCATTCAGTTAGTTCATCATGTTAGTTCTATCTTATTTTGGACATTCTTACTGTCCAAATTTTTTGATGTGTTTTAAGCCTTAACATGATGAACTAACTGAATGTAATGAATCTAATGACATGTTAAGTGTATGAAACAATAATATAACATGCTGTTGACATTTATAAGATAATTTGAAGCTTCATGTTAACAATCTAAGTGTGAAGTTGGACATTATTGTCGTAAGGTTGATTATGGTCGTTTAAGAGTCATATTATGTGGTATGCATGTTGTGGTTTAGATTTACGTTATGTGGTTAATTAACAAGTTAAGACTTGTGAACCAAGTTGTTAAGTTGAACTTAAGTGAGAAGGAATTTAGATTCTCTAAATTAAAACTTTGTCTGTATTCCACGCAAATGTTAAAAACTACATTGAATCAATTTGTTCATCAATATGCTGAAGTATAGTATATGCCACATCAACAAATTATAAAATAGTTATAATTTTAAAACTACATTGAATCAATTTTATAAGGAAAGCTTTAACTCTACTCCATATTGCCTGTAGTCCACGCAAAGGAAAGTGTTCTAATCTCTTGTCTACACGTTATATTGGACAAGTTGTCAATATGCATGGATGCCTATGCATAAACTGTTACTGAATAGTCGATGCCATTTGATTTGGCTAGACTGAGACTTAAAGTATATTGGTTAGTTTTTCCATAAATCTTTCCAAAATATTCTTGATGTTGCTATCATATGCCAATTGCTTTGATACGGATTCAAAGTTAAGACCGAGTATGAATACATAAAGGTTTTAACGTCGTTAAATCGATGGGCACCTGAAGTTGCCAAAAAGGTTAAACGTAAATACGTTTAAGGAATGAGTGTTGATCAACATAGAGTACTACCTGCTGATCACTTGGATGTGCTCGTAAGATATATCGAACTATCAGTCTTAGTGCCAGGTTGTTCTTTTATGAATTGAAATGGAAGAGAATGTTCATGGTCTTTGACCAGCTCAGATTCTTAAGTGACTATAAGTCCTTGAGAATGATTTTAAAGGAATTCAAAATGCTATTTTTATTATTCACACTACTTTATACCTATTGTACATTTATAGAAGATGAAGTCATATGATTCTTGATTTTGTGGTTGGAAAATAAAATGTTAAACTTGCTGAGCTAGTTATGCTCATTTTTGCTTAAAATTATATGATTTCAGCTAAGAGTCAACAGACCGAAGGATCCAGTAAGGATAAGGGCAATTCCAAGATGGATAACTGTGACACCCCCAAATCCGGGTACTTCAATTTCCACGGGATTTGGTGCATGTTCACTATAAAAATATCACATATCTATCTACCCATAATAAATGCAAACCATGAAATAAATAGAAATTCTCCCCTTAAGGGGTTACAACATCTGAATAATAAATAAATTCTAGGTTGAACTATCACGTTTAAAATGATGAACAATAAACCATGTACTTTCTAAAGTACGCTACGTAGTCGCTTTAAAAGAGTTGTGTGACTCTAGCATTACTCCTCTTTTAATGTCACTCTAGAGGAGTTCGAAGCCATACTACGTACATATGACTTATACGGTGTGTTTTGTGTTATTAAACAATAATTCTTATAATTTATATTACTTTTTAGATAGTATATAATAGTCATCATTATAAATTTATATTAATAAAAATATAATTTAATTAGTGTCAAAAATATAATAGTACTGATCTTATATATTTTTGAATGGAGGAAGTATAATATAAAACCTGAATTCGTACAATATATACATAAATTGCATTTATTCATCTGTAAATTCTCCTAAATACACCAATCAGGGCCGACCCTGAGTTTTTAAGGGCTTAAAGCGACAAAAAAAGGGCCTTTTGCAAATTGATATTAAGATAGACATACAAAAAATTAAGAACTTTTCCTGAACAAAAGAGCATCAACACGAAAGAATACCAAATATAATAACCGACTATTTCAATATTTCCAAAATATCATTTAGATATCACATTATCACTAAGTCAAGTCAGTTTAAAGACATCACATTATCACATTAACGTTTAGATTTTTTCATATTTTGTGAGCCTTTAAATTTAAACTGACGTGGACTGGGCTCTTTTGTTTGGGTATATATATACATAATACAAATATCTCTTGGGGGCCCTAAAAATTTCTCAATTTTAATGGGCCTAAAACCCGGACACCTTGAGCTTTAGCCCAGGGCCGGTGCTGACACCAATAAAAAAAATGGTCATTTTTGATGTCTAAAATTCATCACAAGAACTAGAAAAATCATTGTGAAAGGTTTACGTGATGGCTTTAAGCATCACAATGGTCGTAACCTTTTTACAATTCCTTGCAAAATAGTTCGTTAGAATTTGCTTTCTGAAATAAACATCATAATATTCCTTTGTTCAAATACCGGATCCCATTCAGTTAGTTCATCATGTTAGTTCTATCTTATTTTGGACATTCTTACTGTCCAAATTTTTTTGATGTGTTTTAAGCCCTAACATGATGAACTAACTGAATGTATGAACCTAATGACATGTTAAGTGTATGAAATAATAATATAACATGTTGTTGACATTTATAAGATAATTTGAAGCTTCATGTTAACAATCTAAGTGTGAATTTGGACATTGTTGTCGTAAGGTTGATTATTGTCGTTTAAGAGTCCTATTATGTGGTATGCATGTTGTGGTTCAGATTCACGTTATGTGGTTAATTAACAGGTTAAGACTTGCGAACCAAGTTGTTAAGTTGAACTTAAGTGAGAAGTTCGACGGTTAAGCATAGTGATTATGAAACGAATCGATATCATATACATAATGTAATGTGTAGGACGTTGAAGAATTGAATTGTAATTATATTTGTAGCTTGCGCACGAGGCAAGTGTTCTAAACTCAAACTTTACTTTTATTGAGCAAGTTTTCCTAACTATACTCTTTAAATTGAGCAAGTGTTCTAAACTCAAACTTTATTTTTATTGAGCAAGTTTTCCTAACTATACTCTTTAAATTGAGCAAGTGTTTTATTCCTAACTTTACTTTTATTGAGCAAGTATTCTAAACTCAAATCAGTTATTGAACAAGCTTTCTAGGCAAGTTTATATTCTTGTTTATTCGAGATAAGCTTCATATGAGATATTATAAATTCTTTAAAGTATTACTTCAGTTATACAATACTTATTCGATTGTATACTCTTGAGAATTATTATTCAATTTGAATAACGTTTATTGTTTAACCTTGGAAGGCTAGCGAACCCCTATTGATTCGACTAGTCCATAGTTGATAAACGTTCTAAATTCTAGAACTGTTATTGAGCTTATCAAAACTAAACTCAATAACATTACTCCTCTAGTGTTGATATTTTTGATGAATTAAAAGAGTTTTTAAAACCACGGCCTAGTATATTTAATGTACCTCATCACTACTTACCTAGTATATTTTTGGATTAAACCTAGGAATATTTATTATTGGGAACAAATTATTGGATGAGTTCTACCACGTAACAAAATGTGGATATGGGCTTATTGTTTCATATATCAATTGGATTTTCACCCGTCAGGTGGTAGTCCTGCTCAGACAGATTATTTTTATAATTTAATAACAACTGAATACGAAGGGTTATTCACCAGGCATGCGGTAGTCCGCGTAGACAGGTTATTCCCACAGAATAATAAAGAATGGAATAACAATAGGATTTCACCATGCATGCGGTAGTCCGCGTATACAGGTTATTCCAACAGAATAATAAAGAATGGAATAACAACCCTTACGAGTATTGAAAGAAAATAACTCTCTTCATGAATACGAAAGAATTAATACCCCTTACCTTAAAAATTTGGAGACTGCACTAGTGTAATAGCAGAATACTCTTCTTCTTTCTTTCTTATTCTCTCTATACTTTCTCTCTCTATAGCTTTAGTAAATTGATGAGAAATAATGAAGAAATGACCTTCTATTTATAGACTCGGCAGAGTAAGGGTAAAAAAGTCTTGTCGCCATAATTTATGACATCATCACTTACATCATCGATCTTATGACATTATTGCTTACCTCATCGCTCCGATGACATCCTTGCTTACCTCATTACTCTGATGACATCATTGTTTGCATCATAAGAGTTCAAATTCAATTTGCACTCTTCCACCTCGGAAAGAAATTCGAGTATAGTCAACGAATAAGTATTGTATAACTGACATATTAACTATTATAGCTATATCTTTTGGTCGGCCACTGTTTTGGCTTTTGGGCAGCTGTGCCCCATTTTGATAGACCGTTGTTAGTAGTTGGGTGGTGGTACCCCATATTTCTTATACTTTTTATTTTGCTTTGTATTATCAAATAGAGATGATGCTTGTAGTAGATAATTTACTATACATATGTATGATATTTCCTATCTATCACATCATAATTATCATTGTCATTATGCATGTATTATGTTATGTGCATGCATTTGGATAGATGAGTTTAGATTTGACCCCTGGATGGTCTTGTGATACGGTGATACAAATGTCGTCGTCCACCGTCAGTCGTATTGAGCAATTACCACCATCTGTGGTAGCATCATCCTTGAGATCGTGGTATGAGAGCCTGCCCTTCCCAGCCAGAGGGGTAGTGGATCAGATGCTAGGGCATTCATTGGCCCTCGTAGACTTTTAGGTTTCGTACAGGTTCGTAGATGGCCTTTTACCCATTTGGATACCCGAGAGACAGGTTTTTCGCTTCGGGGGGCACGAGCTGACTCTGACTTTAGAGGATTATGAGCGGTTCACTAGTTTGGCTTTAGACTTGCCCTGCATTCGTACTACGATCAGCGATAAGAGGAGACCGTTCTTACGGATGTCTGGTCTACGTCAGAGTGTAGTCTCGGATGAGATCGTTTATGGACATGTGATCTCTATGGACTTCTTGATTGATCGTTTTGGCCGACTGGACAGCTACGATCGTCATGCTGGAGATTTTATTATCTAGGCAGAGCCATGAAATATGGCCAGGATTGATGTTTTGTTGATGTGCATAGTAGCCTATGTCTATATGTCCCTTCATTTGGACCACTTGGATGTCAGATTGATGGTCGTGGTTCGGGCCCTTAGACAGGGTAGCACTATTCTTCCGATGATATTGGCCA